>JARHVA010000269.1:6282500-6299982 GCA_037957365.1 Torreya grandis
GGTCTATGGTTAAGAAACTTATATATCTTGTGACTTTATCAGTTTTATATGACTTACTTATTTTTCAAGAATGTTGGTTTTTTTAAAAAAAATTGAGAAGGGGTAAAAATGTATTGAAAATCCAAGAAATAATACAAAAATAACCAAAAATAAAATTACATATTCCTATCTTCCAAAATTACCTTTTCCAAAGCTAGAACATAATCCAAAGACAAAAATGTCCAATCTCCAACATCCCACCTCTCTTCATGCTCCGAATCCCACTAATCCAAAAAATCCATCACTCTATTCCACTATATAAGAATATAAAAAAAGGAAATATATTCCAAAGATTATCATAGATTCAAAATCTATTTAACCACTATGGATAGTTTCCAATTATCTCGATCCAACCTTTACTCCTTCAGAATATCCACCACAATCTATGTATCAGATTCATATATAATCTTTTTCCAACCAAGGGAACACCCTCTTTATACAACATAAGGAATACAAAGGGCATACATAAGGTTATTAGTATGCTTCAATTTATAAATAAGGAATAAAAAAATAATACCTTCAACACTATCTCTACCAATACCACCAATCCCCACATGCCAAGGATTCTCCCTAGAAGAGCCATCAGTATTTACCTTCAAAACTCCTTTAAGAGGAGAAACCCACTTACCTTGTCAATGAATTTTATTTTTTGTCTATCGATGTCCTTTACCAATAGAATATATATAACCTCTATTAACCAAATTTAGATTCCTTATAATAACCAAATCACTAGGATCCATAGTAATTGAAAGATCACATTTTTATAAAATAGTCTCCTGAACCCTACTGATGATCTTTCACCATAACTAAGCCACCACCATTTTCACATCCTAAAATATCCTACAATTCATTTCTAACCAAAGATGCTAAATAATTAAAGTATGGCTAATAACCCAAGCAATCTTAATAAAATAGGTCTGAGCTAGAGGTTTACCCAAACTATCCTAGAACTCATCTAAAGATGTGGCATGTACACAAGCATGATTACAAGCCCCCCACCAGATCTACCAAATATATTGAGCATAAAAACACTAGAATAAGAGACGAGAAATGTATTCCTCACTATTATTATAAAGAACACAAATAGAAGGGCCCTAAAAGCCTCTATTTTGCAAATTCTTCAAGGTAAGGTATTTATTTTAGACTATTATCCATAAGAAGAAATTACATTTGGGCCAAGAAAATGTGTTTCATACTTTCTTCCACCAAGGAAGGAAAAACCTCCCACAAAAATATCTATCTAAATCTAAGTAACCCAAGGCAACCAAAAATTTTCCCTTCAAATTAGGGCCCAATCTAGAGTATCCCTCCCTTTAAGGGAATTGCACATTATACCAACTAAAATCCTAGCTAGCTTCTAATTAGCCTCCTTAGTACCACCTAATAGCCACTCTTGAGGATCCTTCCAATGCGTCACCTCCACCTGACCCAAAACCTAAACCATTTTTAAGTCCTCCACCTTACTCCAACCAACTTTAAGCAAACTATTATCGAGGGTATATAAATGAGGAAACATTACTAGAATAGGGGGATAACCATCTCAAGAATCATACCAAAAAATAACATCAGAGCCTTTATTACAAATCCAAAATAGACCCTCTTTAATGAGTTTTGCTCCTCTTTTGAGAGTATCCTAAATCATAGATCCCTTCCCTAAGAGGCTACATCAAGGCACATCAGAGAATTTCACCTGCAAAAGATACTTATGAGTAAGAATTCTAACCTAATCCTAATCCAGGCAAGTACACCATTGCCAATATAATTTGTAAACTAAGGCCTGACCATTCAAACTTGTAGGCTTGAACCTGAGACCTCCCTATTGCTTTGGACTATAAATAGATTCCCACTTAACCAAGATCCACTTTGAAGAGGACAAATTCCCTACCTAAAGAAACTGATGGGCAAGGGTATCAAACTCCTTAACAAATCATGACAGGGCAACCTACATAAAACACCTATAAATAGGAAGGGATTGAAACAAAAAATTCAAAAGAATCACTTGCCTAGCAGACAAAATCCATCTATATATCTAATGACTTACCTTCCTATAAAACATATCTAGAACAACATATCAAAAATCTCAAAGTTAAGATCCCATAGAGATAGGAATCAAAAGATAAATTAGAGGAATAGAGCCAATTTGAAACTAAAGAATCTAGCCAATCCTTTTCTAAATAAGTTGAGGAGTATTGAAAAATAAAATAGAGGACTTACCCTTATTAATATTTTGACCAGAGACAACCAAGTAAATGTCTAAAATTTTCCTTAAATTCACTGCTTCATCAATTCTAGCCATGCCCATCAAAGTTGCATCATTCACAAACTGAAGGTGAGAATGAGGAGGTGACCTATTGCCATAAATCCAACCCTAAATCAATCCTTATCTAACATGAAACTTGATAAATCTTCACAACCCCTCAACCATAAAAATGAACAAGGTGATAGAGGATCCCCTTGTTGAATACCCTTGGAAGCTTCAAATAACTTAGATGGATCACCATTAATAAGAATGGAAAATGAAGTATAAGTTGCACAACTCACAATCCAATTGACCCACGCTCTGCCAAATCCAAAAGATAGGAGAGCTTTCTACAAGAAGACCCTTTTGACCCTATCATAAGGCTTTGCCATGTCAAGTTTGATAAATATGGAATTTTATTTGGAGGTCACCATAGAATGAATGACCTCAGTAGCAATCACAATCCCGTAAAGAATTTTCCTACCATCAATAAATCCACCTTATTCTTTAGAAATCAAAGAGTTGAGCCAAGGCTTTAGTCTTTTTGTAATCAATTTATTAATAATTTTGTAAATCATATTACAAAGTGAAATGGGTCTAAAATGATCCAGGTAATTAGTTCCTTCCCTTTTAGGAATAAGAGATAAAAAATTAGAGTTCATGGCTCTTAACATTTGTTTATTTCTTTAAAACTCCTAAACCACTTCTATGAAATCTAATTTTATAGTTTCATAAAACTCTTAGAAGAACTATATAGGAAATCCATCAGGGCCTAGGGATTTTCCATTTTTCATTTGAAACAAAACTTCCTCCAATTCTAACAATGAGATGGGTCAAATTATGGCTACATTCATCTCACTATAAAATAAATAGGGAGTGCAATCGAAAGTAGAGTTATCCTATTCACTCATAGGGGGAGAGTCCTCAGTAAACAGAGCTGAGAAGAACTAAGAAACCTCCCTAGAAATATCACTTAGAGAAGAAAGCTAAGTACCCTGTGAAGACATTAGAGAGGTGATAAGATTACCTTTGCTTATAGATTTAATAGAGTTATGAAAAAAAGTAATATTTATATCCCCTTCTAGAAGATAATAAATCCAAGACTTTTGCTTCCAAAAAATCTCCTCACACAAATCCCATTCCTCAAACTCCTTAACAACTATTGACTCCTCTCTACTCAAATCATTAGTTAGACTATGATCCCATATTTGGTGAGTGATAATGTCTAGTCTATATTGAGATATCATTTTATTGAAGTGAAGGTTGCCAAAGCAATACCTATTCTACTTCTTAATCCTATATTTTACATAATTTAATATTTTAGTAAAGGAATACATAGCCCTACCATGAGTAGGCTTCCATTGGTGCCACCATTCAATCATTAGGTCCTCAAGTGAAAGGTCAGACAACCACATGACTTGAAACTTAAAATATGGGTTATTAAGAGATATGAAATAAAAAATTGATAATTTAATCAGCTAGTGATCAAAACCTTTCCAATCCAAAATATTTGAGCTAGTAAATCTCCCACTTGGAGATAAATAACTGCACTGTACCTGTACCTATACACCATCTAATTTGTTTCCTAAATTGTATCCCTCTTCAAGCTCAATCTTGAAGACCAACCACCACACAATCTTTGGTACAACACCTATCATCCAAGTAACCTACCAAATCTAAAGTACTTGACCCTGCATAGCATGTCGACCTGCTACTGGTCCCTCTCAGATACCTGAGAACCCACTGAATCACTTTCCAGTGCTTCCTTCCCAGATTGACTACAAACTTTCTGACAGCACCCACTACTTGGGCAAACTCAGGGAGTACACATGTACTCAACCTCATCATGTGATTGGGGACCCTATTATGTGAACTATCCATCCATAGGTGTGTTTACCGATCTGCATCCTGCACTACCTTCACATAATCATCCTGTGACAACATCACCTTGTGATCTTCCATGTCTCTCATGCCAAAGAATTTCACTGCTCCCAAATCCTTCATGGCAAACCACTAAACTAACCTTACCTTTAGCTCAGCAAAACCTTGTATGTCTGAACTTGCAACAAGCTTATCCTCTACATACAGTAATAGGATAATGTCGAGACCATCATTCACCTAGTAAGACAAACACAATGGTTACAATGACATTGACTAAAGCCATGCTTTGTCATCCACCTGTCAAACCTGTACCACTATCTTGCAGCTTTCTCAAGACCATATGACCTAGCCTTCCATCTCATGTGTCCATTCTCTCTATTCTTTAACCAAGGAATCCATTCATCTCTCAGTGCTCTTATCTTGACTGGCAACCCTACCAAATCTCCCATTTGGTTCTGCATCCTATTCATGCCATGCTCCCACTATTTCTTAGATCCTTCTTGCTCTATAGTGAGCAACTAGTATACAGATGAGGAACAATGAAGTTGAGGCTTACATACCCTTTTAGTCATCCACATGGGCATTTGAGACTCCTTGACATCTTGCTATCCACCCAAAATCCATTCCAGTGATCGACCTCGATCACCACACAGTCTGCATCCGACCGATGTCAGTTCCATGCGACTGTCTAGGTCATCGATGTCAGTTATCTTATTAACGTCAGTCTCCACCTACCTGACACCATCGAATCCTCTGGTCTGCACATGACCTATGTCGATACCTATCTATTTGATGCTAGTTCCTCTTGACTGATGTTGGTACCTGTGTTCACCTGTGAGTGATGACTTTTTATCCGCGAGCTCTCTTTAGATCAAAACCCTGTCTAAACTGCCCTACTCAAAGTTACTCAGTCCCATCCACTGATCTCTATCCATCATCTCCTCCATAAACACCAAGGATTTCTAGTTCTTAAGTTTTTCAAATACATTAGACTTCCTCTTAAGAACATGCATCTCCTTCTTGCTCATGTGACCAAGCCTACAAAGCCACGTACTTGCAATAGAATCTAATACAAGCAAGTAGATAAATAGTACCTACTTTCTTACCACCTGCTAATTCAAGTGCATCCATTGTGAGAGTTATTGTACATCTCTCATCACCCAACTTCCCTAAAGAAATTAGCCACATCTTTAAGACTGGGACCTGCATGACCTTCTTCAACACCCATGTGTTGGTCACCTGTAATTTCAGCAACACTTCCCCTTTGCCAATACTTTGACAAGGCTCACCAACCCCTCTATTTGGGGCTACATGGAAAGAGGCAATAGAATCTATAAACTAAGATTCTACTTTATCCAAGGAACATCCCAAAGCATCTTGTGCAACAACACCTGCAACATCTGCTTCTTCAGTTCCTTCATGCTGATCTTCTACCAACCAACAATTTTTCTTTACCTACTCTTTATTTCCATAACACCATAATTGATCATTCATGCTTTTCAATTCCTCCATTCTTAGTGTACCTTATTCTACCATTGCTATACTCCCACTCAATCAAAAACCCCTAAGAGTGACCTGTAACCAAACACAAACCTGCTCCCTGTAACCTTAGCTCTGATACCAACTGTCAGGAATCTAGGACAACAAACATGCTCTGATACCAACTGTTAGGACTGTGGAAGCACAATTTATTACCATGTACAAGCAACTTAATATGTGGAATTTAACTAGAAGTAACAAGTAACTAGAATTCAAAAATAACATAGAATATGAGAGACAATACCCAATTGTATTAACACTCTTCCAGAAGGAAATACAACAAAGAAGATTACCACAGTCTTCTTCCTTAAACACCTCTAAGGCTCCCACACCTCTAGGGCATAAATAGTAAATCTCTTCAAGAGCTCACTCTCTCTCTTACTGTCCTAACACACAACTCAAACACAAAGTTGGTTTTCACCTCCAACTAGTCAGTATCACTACTGCCAGTACCACTAGTTAGTATCACTACTGCCAATACACAAGTGCTCCATGCACTCCACAAGTGCTCCACACACTCCAAGTACTCAATGTACTCCAATTAGATCTCCCCTAATCTTGCTACTTGTTGTGTTACTGTCACCTTTGATCTTGCTACCCCACAGACCTCCTTTGACCTCGCACACACAAACACCTGCAAATCAACTGATCTTACTTACCATGTAGATCTCTTTACACCCTGAAGAACCCTTGTCCTTACCTCACCAAGTCCTTATGATTCTTCAACCAGTACCCTGGTGGATCTTCTACCAGAACTTTCACAACCCACAGCTCTACTTGATCATACACACTCGGCACCCCTGTGGAACTAGGAGGAACACACTTTGCTCTCTTCCCTCTGAAGGAGCTAACCTTGCTCAACTCAACTAGAAAAAATTACAATACATCTCATAAATCTATTATATAGATATCATGCAAACAATAATTAGACATCTAATTACAATAATTAGATCTGTAGCTCAAGACTAAAATTAGCCTTTCAACATGCAAACAACCAGTTCATTAAAAAACTATTCATGTAACTGACAGTTCCGAAACCACACAGATGATCGACATCAGTCCTTGTCTAGCTAGAGATGACCGACATTGGCTGATCCCTGATTGATGTTAGTTTGCTCTGCACTGGATATGACCGACGTCGATTGATCAGATCGACGCTGGTTGCTCTGCAACTCAGCAACCTCTCAACAACCTCCTCCATGTCTACATCAGTGAAGATTTTAGCTCTATAACCTAACAATCCACCTATCTCCAACCTAATAACAAGAGATTAGGAATAGATTAAGTCTCTTCGATATAGAATTTTTACTTCTTCTGTTAATCCAAGTGAAAATTCCATTATTTAGCTTCACTATGTTGTCCCTGAGGAGGTTAGCTAAAGAATCAAGCCTAACAATGCCACCTCTTTTCTCCTTCAAACAAGAAACAACATTAAAATCCCCATCCATGACCCAAGGAAGAAAGTGAGCTAAAGACTGAATGTATCTAACATGAGACCAAAATTGAGCTTTGACAAAAAGATTGGTAGGAGTATAAACATCAGTGAAAAGATAAGCTTCACCAGAATCTAAACTAAAAATAGTCATAGAAAGAGAAGAGCAACTTGAAATCCAATAAAGTGGAACAACCTTCCTTAGATCCCAAAAAAAATCCACACCTCTAGAATTGACATGAGCTCCAACACACTAATAAGAGCCATAAGTCTAGATGCTAGGAGCTCTATTCAACATACCATCCACTGACAATTTAGTTTCCTAAAGGAAGACAATATTAGGATAATAAGTATAAATAATCTCAATAATAGCCTTTTATCTAGGGATGATATTTATACCCCTCACATTCCATGAAATATCAATCATTTATGACATTGGGAGAAGTGGGATTCAATGGTTTTCACTAATCTAGAATCCACCAGTGTCTCACCAATTAATTTATCCTTCTCTAGGTCTTTCTGCATCCCACCTTAGATGATTTATATGGAAGGCCCTTATTGTGGGGCTTTTTTTGCAAACCCAAGGTGTGTAAAGCCTCATTAATCTTACCAAAATCTAAATCATCCTTCACCTGAGAAGGAACTAGTTCAACCAAGGTTTCAAACTCCTTCAAGACTAAAGGCTCACTTGGTTCTAAAATAAATGGTATTTAGGAGGGTAAATATGAAACCATATAACCAATCTACAAGTTCACCAAAGACAAATTATGATTATCATTCTCTCTATCTTCTGATAAAGCCACTCTTAATGACCCAACACAAGAAGGCAACTCAATTTGAAACCCTTCCTCTTAGACTAAACTCTCTAGAAAATGAAATCAATTAAAGAACCCATCATTTCATCTATCCTTAATGGTTCTATTTTGACCTCTCCTCTTATTGTGAGGATTAATTAGAATAAATCCCTCCTTGTCTACCACTCCATCAAACATAGGGACATTCCCTTTATCATTCTCAGTAATTGGGTTGGAGGTAGCATTAGTTAAACTAGTGACTTGATTAAACTGAGGATATTTCCTTTGTAGATGCCCATACTCATGACATAATCAACTTCTAAAAGGAATGGTTTCATATTCTAATTATTAAATCCAAGAAGAGGATCCAAGGCATATTTCCATGGAATCTAGTAAAGGGTTATTTGAATCAATTTCAACATGGATATGAGTATATGTAATAAAATTTATATCCAAAGTTTGCTAAGCTAAACTAACTGGTTTTCCAATCAAAAGAGTAATCATATGTAGAATATCACTCCTCCAAATCTCCAACATTATTAATGGAAGACAATCCCAAAAAGGGACCCTCATAGGGAGATTCTCACTTGAATTGAATCCCACATGCCATGGTTTCATGAAAATCCCAAACTGATTGTAAAAATATGGTCCACCTTCAAAATATTTATTTATATCCACCATGCATGTAAACATAACCAAAAAATAATTATTATTAACCATCATTATATCCATATCACCTTCAGGGTTCCAAATCCTTCAAGCCTAAGATTCTAGAATTGGAAATGAAAGTTAAATCCTCATGAATTTACAAATTAGAACATGACTGCTCAAGTAAGTAACATCGTCCAAGATAAACTTTAGATGAATCACCAAAATAGGACACTCATGGCATCTCTCCAAACAACCGTTCACTTTCTTGATTCTAAGTAATCCTTTTTTTGGTGAAGGATCATCACCAGTTAAAATTTTATAAAGATGCCCCATGGCCTTTGTATGTAGAGAGGAAGAAGGATATGCTAGATCCATACCTCTAGAGAACAAAACTCAAAGAAAACCACACTGGTAGAAAGAGAGCCCAAAACTCAACTACACATAGCTAAAAATAAAATAAACCCGACTAAACTAGAAGAAAAAATGCCCCTCCATGCCACACCAAAGGATGCCATCCCTATCCTAGGTACCCACACACTATTATACCCATAAAATCACCTCTTGTACACACAAAATAACACAAAAATCATGGATAGGGTTTCCCCTAGCCTGTGCACACCATGGGAGCCTCTATCGCCATCCAAAATCATCTGATTCCTCTCTAGCTCAAGAATGTTATGTTTTTAGAGTTGATTGTTATCCTTTTTTCTTTAAAAAAAATTTATTTTCAATTTTTCATTGTTCATATATTTTATATTATGTTTTTGATTACTTTTAATTCATGATAAACTATAAATAATAAACAAATAATTAATCTAAATCACAATCACATATTTTTATGGAAAGAGTGAATAAGTGATGTTTATTTTACTTGTCTTTGATTGTTTTAGTTTGTGATATTTTAAAATTATATGGGATCAAATGTTTAATAAACATATATACATGAGTTATATAATGAATATAATTTATAAAATGAATGTCACATCTTGATTCCTCTCTAGACCTAATAAACTATTAATTTGTGATTTTTTTTTGGTTATTGTCTGACTAATTACTGTTTTAATTAAGTTGGATTTCATATACTAATTTGTGGATATTTATATTTAGCTTATTTACATGATTGTTAACTTGTTGAGTTAGTTGTACTTGTGTGTTGTGTATATGATGATCATCTTTATTTAGTTCATTACAACAATATAGTATGGATTTTATATTATTTTGGGTTAACTACCTTTATTATTATGAGGTGAATTTAGGATAGATCCATCCCTAAAACTATGATGAAAGGAGGGTATCATCAGATAGGGTAGTGTAGATGGAGTCATTGGTGGATGATAGATTTAAGATTAAGAACCCTCACACTCCATGTTAGTTTAATATGTTTTTGATTAGTGTTTGATTTAGATAGATTTTAGTCTACTTTTTGGTTTATATTATGTTATCTACATTTAAAATGGTTGATTCTCATATTATTCTGGTTGTGTGTTGCATTTATGTTGTCATACTTGGCTTATCTCATGTGTGATGTTGCTATAATGAGAAATTAAATCTATATATGTATTTAGTATGCATTGCTACTATCTTAAGATATAATTAAATGTTTTATGATAGTATCTTGTTTTCAACTACCTTGCTAAGTAAACATAAATTACTTATGTGTTAGCTAATTATTAAATTGCTTTAATTAACAAATGTGTTAGCTAATTGTTAACTAGACACTAATTTCATGAAAAGTCAATAATGATAATCATATTTTTTAGTGATTATAGTTATAATACAATTTGAAAAGATTTTGTATTAAGCCAATGATAAATTGTTTAATTGACTATTGTGAAGTCAATGTTATAATCATCATGATGTTTAAATGGACATTGGAGTTTCAATGTTGAAAGGCATTGTTAACATACATGAGGTTTAATTATTAGTATTGCTTAATATATTATTGTGAAGCCTTTGTTTATGATCATTAGGTTTCAAAGGGACTATTTTATAGTTGATTATGTTTGAAAACTTTTTTAATTAGGGTTAATTTGAGCATTGAATTGGCTATTCAAGAATCATATAAAATAAACACTGTCGTTTGAGTTGCACAGACTCTCTTCACCTAGATTAATTTTAGTTTAGAGGAGGATTTGTGGAGTTTTTTAAAAATGCATGAGAATATAATGGAAAGGGGAGAGACCTAAGGGGGATGACTGACAGAAGGAAGAAAAAGGGTTTGAGATAGATTGAGAGGCAAAATGAAATTTGGAAAAGTTGGTTTTAAATTCGAAGTTGGTGTTGTTATTTAAATTAATAAATGGATAATATGGAATAATTCATCATAAACCTAGTAAAATCTTATAAGGTTTTCGTATTGTTTTCATTATTTTGAAATGGTATAGAAATACTAGGGTATATTCTTGGTACTTTAGATGAATTGACCATTCATAAAACTAGGCATATGAATTAATAATCCTAATATAAAGATTGAAAACCCTAGTTTCATTTCTAAATATAGATGAGATATGAGGTGAAATTTCTATGTTTTAATTTGGTATGAAATGGAACCCTAAGGTAAATACTAGTGGTAATATTTATTGTTAGTTGTGCATACCCTTAGCCTCTATTGTGACCATGACTCAACATGTTTAATTAAATATTAAACAATTTTGTTTAATATATAATGAGATGAGGCATGAATGGGTTATTGAGTTTAACTTAATCCTTTAAAAATGTGGTTATATTAACCCAAGTTAGGTCATAGTGAATCATTCCTTCCTTCATACAATGTATTGGCTTATATTCATGATAAATTGAGTCAATATTTTGTAATTAAAATGCATATAGGGCATGACTATTTGCATAGGTTTATAATGAATACATTTTAGGAAGAATTTAGATATAATACAAGTTTATATTTAATCATTCATGAAAATTATATTTGGAGGTAACCTAAATTTTATAAATATACAAGTTTATATTTTTATAACATACAAGTCTCTAGTTGATGGATTGGTGATATGATTATATAAATTTAAACATATAAGATATTGTTTATGCACTTACATTTACCACTGTGCTTTAATGGGTTTAAACCATAGGAGTGACTATAGGTGAACAATTATTCATTGTAGTAGACATTGAGTTTCATTTTGATGTGAATGTTGATAGACAAAAACCTACATCATAAATACTATGGTATAAAATAATGAATAATATTACCTTTATATCAAATGGAAACGGATTGAGCACTTCAAATTTGATGAAGTATAAATAGCTATACTCTATATTATTATTTTTGCATATAGTTGAGAGAGTTGACATATAGTTGACTGTGTGTCTTTGAAATATATCTTCTATATAAGGAAATCCAATTATATATACATACATGGTTGAGTTTGTACTAGGATTGTGTTCATTTTGATATGCAAGTATGGACTATTAGGCATAATGAAATAGAGCACAGTCAAAACACCATAGTTTAGTGTTTGCATATAATTTGAAGGAATTTTCTATAATAATAAGTCTAATTATATAGTTATACATGATAATCATAGATCATGGATATGATTCTTGTCTATTTTAAGTATACCGTATACAAATATTCATATACTAGCTATAGAATTAACATGCAAAATTATTTAGCTAAGTGATTTTAGTGTGTATATAAATATATAGAATACTTATGAATTATTGTTGAGTTAGAAATCTGAATTCAGGTATAATATATATATAGATATGCATAATTCCATTCAATACTTAATACCATTACATGGTATAACAAAAAAAATGGTGTTTTTGTTATATATTTAATAGTTTGAAAGAACATTAAATTATGTAGTATTTGAGATTGAATACAAATTAGAATAATCTTTTTTATATTTGAATAATACTATTGAGGGACTATTTATACCAGGATAAAGTAGTAAGCTGGTAAATGTTATTATATGGATGAATAACATAATGATTAAAGTTACATGTTAATATTGGTAACTTGATGTCTTAATATATGTCATACCCAGATGGTTTGATCTTATTAATGACTATATTGAAATTTATTTATTATGTAGTAATAAGTTAGATGTTTTGGATTCATTACATTGCATTTGATGTATTAAATGAATGCATATGATATTCCCTTGCTTAACACATTATATCTTCCATTAGGTAACATTCATTATGAATTTATTGGTTTTATTATTATTAAATATATAAAACTAATTTAGTATTAATGAAACTATATAAGAAAAAGAGATAGACTTCATTTAATTAGATAGTGTCACTAATACACAGAGATAGTGTAATCTGATTGAATGGTGTATGTGAAATTGATTGATCCTAGAGATCAATAACTATATGAAAAATTTGGTCAAAGTAGTGTTTATAATTAAAAATTGTCATTTCATCTATTTGATTTCATTTACATGTTTTGTATGATATCATGTTAGAATGAGTTTCTTCATGATATACATCATGTATTAGTTATTTTACAACACACGGGTTCTAGTTTTTACTCTCGGTTCTTGCACCATCGTTATCTACCCATTCATTAAAGGAGGGCCATTCCTTACTTGGGAGATTGTGAAGGGGATTTATAGTTTGACATTGGTGTGAAAAATCACTCAAATGATTCTCTCCCTCTCCTTAGCAAAACTACACTACTGACTACACTCAAGTTTACTTATGGATATTATGAGTTTATTGAGACTCGTATGCTCTGTGGATCTTTGTATCATTGTATATTAATATTAAGACATGTAATATGCTAAAACTGTACCTTTTATTCTTATGTATCATTATAGTTGTTAGATGCAATATTATATTAGCTATGGCTAAACTTGTAACAATAATTTTATGAAATAAATGTAGTTTTCATTTATGTATTCAACATTGTACTTGATCTTGATCTTGATATTGTGATCATTAGCTATAGAGATTTTTATGGTTAGCTGAAAACTAATGTATTGAGTTAAAGATCACATATGTTAGTTTCATCATGATAGAATTTGTTATTTGAATTTTTGTAATTATTTATATAAAAAATAACCCTATTCTAGTAAAATCCGGAGGGGTTATTACAATAAAAATGTAAAATACTTTTCATGAAGACAAATGTTATGAGAAATATGATGATTTACAATATTTAAAGCTTTATCATGATGTAAAATTCCATGTATAACTAAAATTAAAATCATTATGGCATGTTAATTACAATATTCCATGTGATTTATGAAATTACATGACATAAAATGCAAATATTATTTTGAAATGCCTTGCTATGCATTAATTTAATTTGGAATTGTTTGTGTTTGAGCATGTTTTTTAATGCATTCCTTATGTAGTTTACGATTTTTTATTTATGTTAACTTTATTTTTAAAAAATTAGAGAATACACATTTTTTCACATGTTCATATACATACATATAAATAGAGACACAAATCCATTTCATTTCCATGAGGTTTTGATATAATTGGAAATATAAATATAGATTTTTTTGGAAAGATCACAAATTCATGTTATTTTAGCCTTATAATAGGAAATGGAAAACTCGTTTTTCACTTATGTATCCATATCACCTTTATAATTTATAAATAATGCATTTTGACTATCATTAAACCCTGATCCTTATCCACTTATGGATTTAATATTATCAACAAAATCACTCTTGATTATTTGGATGACAACCACCACATTAGAAATACTATTTAGTAATATATCAAGCCTTTGATGATAGTTATCAAGTTTATCATTATTATTATTTTTGAATCAAATCATTTATATACTTGGAAATCCAAAGTTATAATTGGTGCTAATGGCTCTTTATTGATCCCAAATATGTGAGAGTAACATTCTAAATTTATTATCTCTCACCATACCAGATCTCTATATTAATTTCAGGAAAATGGACATGTAGATCATCCCATGAAAAAAACATTTAAGTCTAATTTGATTAAAAGATTCATAGTTAGTCAACATGACTAAAGTCTCCAAATTTACATTTCCTTAATGTATTACTTATTAAATATTCATACACATACAATGGAAACATCTTAATATTCATTATTTGGTTACATATCTATTATTACCTTGGTAGTTGAGCTTCCTAGATTTCATGTTTTTATAATCTCTTTTATACCACTATGATAAAAGGGCATATTTCCTTGTTTAACACAAGACCATATATGAGAATATGCTTAAGAAAACACAGGATCATGAATCCTATCATACTAGAGTAAACTATAAGTATAATGAGAATATCCATGCTCATCCGATTTATGCAAGAAAATGTATTTATATACTTGATACCCATATTGATAATAAGGCCACCAAGGGCCATAAATTTAGACCTACTTGGTTGTGCCCCTTTTTAGTTACATAAAACTTTGTTAATAGGACCTTTTGTTTATGCATATTGGAGGGTGAAGATTTTGATGAATTAATATACTATTTACACCTCAAAAAATATTTCATGTAGCTTAATGATCATCTAATTTACCCTTATATGATTAATTTGACTATACATTAACTACACTTATATTCATATTAGCAAAATATTTCCTTGTTTAGATGACTACATGGCACCTAATTTACTTAAGAACCATTTCAACAATAATTTCTTATCATATATATCCCATTTTACTTACTTTCTTATGGAATATTGTTTTAAAGCTTTGCTATTAGTGGAATAATTAATTTTGTATTCATGTCTATTATTTGTTGTTTCTTTGAATATTCCTCAAAATCAATCATTCGATCCCACATATTAATTCTGAAGCTAACACAAGTAAAAACTTCCCTCAATTCTATTTATTATACTAACAAATTACTGAAATATTTCCATAGAAACTAAATTATAAATAAGGGTGTTTATTTTGATTACTAGGATTAATAAACATATTTATTTCTTGTCTTGGTCCTTGGTGATGAGTCTTCACATCTTATTGGTTCTATGAGACCAAGGCATAAGGGAAAATTACAAAATAACAATTGTTTACTTCTCTATCACAATCCTTGGTAATGAGCCCTCACATATTAATATTTTTAATGCCAAGAACTAAACTCCAAAAATCTAAACTTCACTGACCTACTCTTGTCTTTGGTGATAGGCCCACATGTCTTATGAATTTTATGATACACGATTCAGGAAAAATATCCTTACTTTCCCAACCTATATTGGGTACCTATTTAGAATGATGGTTTGGGTGGATTAATCTTATTTGAGAACCCTCCCATTATTGATTTGACATAGTTAAACATCTCCTCACATAAATATGTACCATGGACAATAAATATTTTTCATTAATACCTTTTATCTCTAAAAGATGCATCATTCAATAATACATTTTGAAGATTTGAATGTTAAAATCCACCCTCATACCCATTCATTCATGCAAACATATACATTTTTACTTGTAAAAGTGTTTCCTAATTGTTACCTAAAATAAAAGAGTTATCCTTACACATATTTCATCATGCATTTTTTTGTGGATAACACACCCTATTATTCTGAGAAGTGGGGGACCCCTCTTATAAGTTACTCAAATTCAACTTCTTGGAGTTTCTATCTTTCCCTAATAATTGCCTTTCTTTAAAAGAGCTCAAATTTTAATTTTTCTTTGGCTTTGTCATGCATCCTTTATATTCAGAATGGAATTCAATCCCTATTAAACCCACCCCATGGCTTCTGAGTTTAAACACAGTCGAGTAGTTATTGTATCCTAAGTATAAAAATGAAATTTCACACTTACAATAATTTTATTGAACTAGTTCTCTAGTCTATAGATTTAGACATATTTTGAAGTTCTCAGTGCCTTAGTCTCCTAGAGTCTCATTTTCCCAAAGTATTATGTGGTGCCTTATGGATATCCATCAATGAGTAAGTGATTTATATTTGATCACATGGCTTTCCTTTGTAATTAGTCTTTTTTCATGGATTTTTGTAGGTTGAGTGACCAAATAAAAATGTGCTATATGGTTCTTGATGTCAAAACATGTTAGTCTCCCAACCATGATAGAGATGTCAGAACCTAGGAGAACCCAACCAGTAATATCTTTTAGATATCATAATGGTTAGTCTCCCATACACAACAAATATGTTAGATCCTGGGAGAGCTTAATTGAGTGAGAACATGTTGTATGGCCCTGATGACTTGAGGTGCTAGAACTTAACCAATCAAATAGCCCCAATGTTAAACACATCAATATCATAATATTGATAGAGATTTTAAATCCTAGGAGAGCATGATAAAATGAAATTATGCCATGTAGATGAATTTTAAATCCGTCAATCTCTTAGACTTGACATAGATGTCAGAGCTTGGGGAGACTGACAAACTAGACTAAGACATATGACACTTCCATATAGATTTATAGGGGAAGCCCAAGAAGCCTCAAGAGGTCAAATAAAGGTACAACCATACTTAAAAATCTAATGAAAAATTGTCACCTATCACTTCACTCCTCCATATAGCTACTCCTACTCCCATAAGTATAAAAGTAAAGTATTAGGCCATGCATGGGTGGTAGCCATATAACAAAGAACAATCAATGATGGACACATGGAAAAGGAAATAAGAAGTGAAATATACCAATAGGATGAAATTAACATGTGCCTACCGCACTCTTAACATTAAGGAGGTGGTAAACTGGGTCCTGATTGGATAAATTAGAATATCATGTCACAATCACCAAATATAATAGGTAGTGCATATTTGAGATCACTAATTTTAAGTCCAAATTAGGAAATAAACTAGAAAAATTGGCCACTAACTCAAATTTGAATTAACATCGAGTGAGACACCATGTACTATTAATATAGGAGATATGTGTATATCCCTATAAGTGCCTATGGGTGATCCCATTTACCATTATTGATCCCATTTTCCTATACTACCTGTTGACCATTTTTCCCCTACAAGCCAAAA
>JARHVA010000270.1:0-2500 GCA_037957365.1 Torreya grandis
TTATTTCTCAATCTTCTATTAGGTAGAATATGGTGTAACAAGAGTAGTTTCCTACGAAGTGATATTAATACATCACATACTTGTAGGATTGAGAGTACCACAAACCTAGTCTACAATTTTGTATTATGACAATCAGGGTGTTATAAAACCTATTCAAAATCTAATTTTTCATGAACACATGAATCACATCAAATTTCAAGTACATTTCATATGTGAGTATCTTCAGTAACATATTTATCTCCAATATTTGCCCAATCAAGATTAGTGTGCAAATGTCTTCACCAAGTCACTTGCACATGATAAGTTTAAGTCATTCCATGATTATCTCTCTTGTAATCTTAAGACTATTATGAATTAAAGGGAGGAATGTTAGAATAAATAATTAGATTATTATTTATTTATTAATCCATTCACATTTAATAATTATAAGGAATGTTAAATTAAAAACAACATTCACATAAAATAGAATAGGCTATTAATGGAATTTATTTAAATACATGTAGATATTCATAATGATGTACTTTTTTGGGTAATATTGATCCTTGATTTTAGGGATCATATATGGTATGTTATAATGAATACATAAACCTATTATATGAATGAAACTATGTTTTTACATTATCATTAAAATATTTGAATTTAGTCACACTATGGTATTCTTGTTGCAATGTGTCATAAGTCAATAAATCCATCTTTGCATGAATATATGAAAAAAAAATTAATGTTTCATAAGTCAATAAATCCATATTTAAATGAATATATGGTGAAAGTTTGTTAATTAACTTTAACACCTAATGTTGCCCTAATAAGTTCTTATGGAGACATGCAATGTAGTCATGGAACTCATTGGTATATTATTCAACTAATTTTTCCTTACACTAGTGCAACTACTAAAAATTGATGTATTCATACTCATAATGCTTGAGGGGTAATATTTATCCTTCAAGGTGTTTAAAATATTATTTAAAGACTCAATGGGTTCACAATCTTCTTCATGTTGTTGATTGAAATTTTCTAATGAGTGGGATACTAAAGTGGAAATTTTCAGCACTATGAAGGTGATATTATTTACATCAATGAAATGATTGATTAAGACCTATAACTTAAGTTATTGAATATATGCATCTAATGTTATGTAATTAATTTTTCTTTTGAATACTAGTATGCCATGATTGAATTTTACTTTGAAATGGACTATTTTAGATAATTTGGACTTATATCCCTAAATTAGATGGAAGATAATCTTTAAAAATGAATAATTTTGGGTTTTGCAAAAGTTTCACATGGAGAGTATGGTAATAATTTGGATCTATTCCTCATTTATTATATTAGAGATAATTTATAATTATAAAATTTTGAATAATGTAGGTGTATTATTGATATATATATATATATATAATATTTGACTATAGATAAGTCCAAATTATCTAAAATAGTCCTTTGAAGGGTATTTTACACCAAAATTATGGATGTTCAAGCGATGGTAGAAGAAGGATTGAATTATTGACCATGCTACATCACTATTTCATAAAAATCACCAAAATAATTTTTGTATTATGATTGAAAAATGTCTACAATGATTTATGAATATATAGAGATGCATCCATGCTTCTATGGGCATCAAATATCTGTAATCTTACTATGACATTATTCCATATACTATAAAGTAGAACTAGCGAGTAGTCCTCCTTTCTTACATTTCACTTACATGTTTAGATACATACGAGAGTTATTATTTGGAACCAATGATATATACAATGTGGCCTAGGATGTCAGTGTAATGAATGATTGTTGAAGTCTGATATGAGGAATATGTAACTTCTAATAAATACATAAAATAGATAAAATTACAAATATGTACAAAAACTAGTAAGACTAGGAATGCTAGCTCATATTTTCAGAAAGTGAATTCTTCATATTCTTAGTATGAATGAAATGATGCATAGCTTAGATGTGTTTGAATGTTAGATACACAAAGTAAATAAGAAACTCATATATGGTCTTCAAATGATATATTTTGTCTCTATGCAATTATGTGATGAACATTTATAATATATACATTATTAGAAGGAATATATTACAAATGATAATGGTTATAGAAGGGGTGACTCATCCTTTAGTTGAGTGATAATTAAACTTATAGCAAGTTTATGGATAGAATTCTAGATTTACAGTGTCACTAATAGATTCCTTAATGTGTTTTATATTTAGAGAATATTAGTTGACATGACAAGTGGCAAGAGGGACCTAAGTAGTGAATGTCAATCATTACATGTCATGTGACAACATATAGACCTACATCACATATGATAGGTACTATGAAAAATCATGAAGGTACTAGAGAAAAGGTAAGTGATGTACACAAAATTTAAGATGTTGTGCATAGAAGTAAATTGATTTATAATAAGGAAACATGAATTATGATAACTCATGAATGTATTGAAAAAGTGCACATGAGATGTAAGATTCCATCCACATAAGAGATCCAAATTCCAAGGGA
>JARHVA010000270.1:7500-115000 GCA_037957365.1 Torreya grandis
ATAATGGACACCATATGATTTTATATGTGTGTATTTATGGTATGGGAGTGTTTTGCGTGCATAATAATCATGAGAATGCTTTCATCAAAGGTATAGTAATTGGATTTGGGGTCATTTTTGCATGCAAAAGTAGTGGCTTGGATGAATTATGTGTGGAGTCTATGGGGTGGCTAATGATATTTGGTAGAGCCAAGAATAGAGAAATGGGATTTGTTGGTCTAGTGTCTTAGACTCATATTTTCAACATTTTTTAGATTTTGATGATGGAGGTACCATAAGCAATCTAGCATGTTTTAGGCACATATACTCTATATGTGAGAAAAAGTGTAAGAGTCAATTCTGACTTGGCTTCTCTTTTCACTATCAATTTATGCTTGGTAATGTTAGACTTAGAGCAAGTTCAAAAGTTGGTGGAATTTTTTGTTTGGCCAGAATATAGGAAAAATATTCTGCCAGAGATTGAAACCCTTCCCCTTGGTCCATCTCCCACTCTCCCATTCTCTATTAGGGATACCTTGGGTTTTATCCTTTTATCTATTTTTTGAGCTCTGGAATCAAGGTTTCTAGAGTTAATGAATTTTGCTCAAGAAGTGGAAGAGGTCTGCACAGGTAGATAGAAAGTGGTAGAGAATAGGGGCATTTGTATGCCTAAAGTCCAAGATTTGTTGTAGCCTATTTTGAGCTTTAAATAATGGTAGACACTCACAGTGAAGGTAGAACATGTCAAGGAAATTAAATGGTTATCAAAGGGAGTCTCAAGGGGAGTTTTCAAGGCTTCCCCTAGTAGAAAGGGCAAATCCAGTTGTTGAAGGACCTAGGTAGCTTAGAGAGATGTCTGGTATTCTATAATTATAAGGAGTATATTAGATCAGCTTCAAGAAAGGTGGTGGCGTCAAGTGGAGTGGTTTCTGAAGTTAAGAAATAAGAATTTCATGTAGACATTTAAAAAAGACGGCTAAACCACGCACATCAGGTGACTTCCTGACAAGTAATGGGAGATTGGTAGAATTAGTATTACTATAATGAATGATTTTTATTTGGTCTTTTTGGCTAAGTTTAGGACTATATGTTGTAATTAGTTGGATTTAGAAAGACTATTGGTTATCTTGAAAGGTTTTGATAGTGACTATTGAACTATTTTTTGCTAGACAGTAACTATTGATAGCTTGATATATGAAAATGTTTTGTTTTTTTGGTTTGGTCATTATGCCTTAACATTGTTTAAAGTTAAGCTAGACCTATCTTTTGTTTTTCTAAATTTCATATACTATAAGGGCTAGGGACTTGTAAACTCTCTAGCATCGATCTTAAAAAAATAAATTTATATTTAATATGTAATGTAAAATAATTAATTTGTTTTTACAAACCCTTATCTCACTCATTAGAATAAACTCCCATTATCATGTTATAATGTTGTTGTTTAATAAAAATAATACATTATCGATTGTATTAAATTTAGGATTGAAACCTTCTCGGTTAGAACCTCTTTTCCTTTGTAAATTTTTTAATTTAACTAATTAGAATAGGCCCACATTATCATGTTATAATGTTGTTCTCTAATAAAAATGATACATTATTGATTTGATTGAATTAAATGTTGTGATAGCTTCTTTGGGAAAAGATAGCAGGACCAAATTCATACTCTACTAAAGGGTTCAAGACAATAGAAGTCATAAAGAGAAAGTTGGAGGCAACTTATGGTGGTGTTGTGCCCTATGCTGATATCAAATTTATTTTTAAATAGTTTTTTAATATTAATAAAAGTTTTAATATGTGTAATTCTATAATTTTTTTTTGTTTAAATAGGAAAAAAATCTAAAAATTGTAAAATAAGTTTTAATTATTAAAAAAAATTAAAAAAATTACACATAAATCTTCAAAATATATCAATAATTTTTATTATATTAAAATTATGATTTAAAATAGCTTAAAAAAATTAAATAATTCTAAAAATAAAGTGATTTAAAATAAGAGAGGAGGTTAATCTTACCAAGCATTTTTAAAATTAAAATAAAATAAAATTAAAGATTTCTTTTTACTATTTATAATAAAATTGATAAATATAAAATAAAATTATTATTTGCATTAATAAATCAAAAAATATTTATTATGTTTTTTAGCTAAAAAAAAATATAATTAATACCAAATTCAACTTCAAATTTTTTAGAGAAGAAATTTTTAATATTACTACTTATATTCAGATCTACTTTTTCCTAACTATATGTGTCATTTATTTATTTTGGGTATGGGAACTTTATGCTTACCACTCAAATTAAGACCAAGTATAAATATCTGAAATATATTGAGAGATATGAATCTTAAAGTTTTTATTTTAGATTAATTAATAAATTATTAATTTCTCCTTTATTTTCTTATTGATGATGACAAATAACATCCTAGTTATATCAATTATTAAGTTTGAAAAATTCTTTTTACAGTAAAAAAAATAAGGTCTAAATTTTATTTTATGGCCAAAATATTAGAATTTTTCTATTAAATTTTCTTAAAATAAAATAAAATTAAATGGTCAAATAAACGTCAAATTAAAAGTTAAAATTCATATATAATAGTCAAATAAATGTCAAATTTAATATTGAACATAAAAATAAATAACTCACTTCATTATACTCCACCTCACCACTACCATTATACAATACCTATTAACATAATAATATATCATTATCTTTTTATTATTTTAACTTATTTTTACCCTCTTTATTTTATTATAAAATAAAATATCTACCCAAAAAAATAATAATAATCATCTTTAACTAATGCTATTATTTCAAACTTAAACATCATCCAAATCATTTATTCCCTAAAAAATAATTTCAACATAACAAGACCCATCACTAGGTAATTTCAAATCCTTTATTTTGAGTTACATCCATGATACTAGTTTAATAATATATGTTGGGCTACAACCCTCATAACATGTTGATTATAATCATTAATATATAATTTAACATGTAGTTATATTGTTAGAGAAGTGGGTGGAGGATTTTTTTAGAAGTTAGGTAGAATTCAACATATATAAGGATCATATTTATTATTTCCAACACACATACCAATTTTATATTATGCTTATACTATGATTTTTGTGGCCATTTAAATAGTAAAAGGAGTTAGAGGGTAAATTCTTATTTGTAAAGAGGTTAAGTCTTGTTCAAGGTCTTTGAAACTTAATATGGGGAGTTGAATCAAAGAGGTGCCCTATAGTCTTTAGAGTTCCCAACTAAGGACATCTAAGTCTTCATACATACCATTTGAAGTCTTCACCTATAATATCTCTTACAAAGTGCCACTAGATCCAAAGGGAAGATTGATGCATCAACAAGTCAATCTAAGGTAATTATTTTTATCCCTATTCTCTTTCCTTTTATTTATAGAGTAGATAAATATGTTTTATTTATTTTTAGAGTAGCCTATATACTTTTTCCCTTGCCTAATTTCTCATTATATTGGATACACTAGTATAATATAGGGCTCTTAGCCTTCCAATAATAATTTAGGACATAGTCTAGGTCGCATTTACTTAGACTATATTACAACCAGCCCTTGCGACATTTATATCTTATTTAATTTATTTTATTTTCTAATTTGAATCTAATTTATCATTTTTTGTTAGTTCCTTCCATGTGGTTTTCTTATTGTATCCTTGATGCCCCCTTTTTTACAACCATTGCTATACATTATTGATTTTAACTTGCGACCTAGTTAGATCTCATATCCCATATCTTAGGTGTAGACTTTGGAATATTACATCTTTGATATTGAGTGGGGATTACTGTATACTAGATATGCATTCACCTTGAGTATTGAAACTATATTTGAATGTACTTAAGATCTAGTTTGATTTCTCGTTTATATCTTAGCTTGTTAAAGAGAAAGATTATTGTTGTAGTGATCATCTTAGCCTTAATACAAACCCTACATAGCCAATTACATGATGTATAAGATAATATAATGAGATGATAAATGAGAAACCTATATAACCAATTACATTATGCATGGTAAGATAAGATCTAATAATATTAATGTCCATAAAAGGTGAAAATTTGGCTATTGTGATTAGAAAATTAATTATAAAGTAAGGACTAGGGAGTGCAAACATAACTCCAACAAACACAAAATAGAAAATAGAAACTAATAATGATATGAATTCAAGAGAAAATGTGAAAAATAATCATATCCTCTGATGTCTCAAATATTTCCTCATATTTACAAACCTATAATGAGTTTGCTTCCTACTCAGTCTTATATATGAAATAAGGTGAATTGATGGCACTAGAAATAAGAGGAATAACTGAGAAACTAAATTGTAAACAATGATTTCATAAAAATATAAATTTTTATTATTCAGGTTAATATTTACAAATATGTGAAAAACTTATATAAATTTTCTAGGGTGGTTAAGGGACCCGGCTAATACTACCATGAACCAACTACCAACTATTAATTACTAAAAAAAATTAAGAAAATAAACATAATCGTGGATCATAAATGACCCAAAAAAATCTCCCTTGATCCAAAAGGGTGTGGAAGATGAAATAATTAGAGAAATGACTTTGAAGTCATCAAAGAAACTCTGAATTAACTATAGCTGGTGTATTGTACATCTTGGTACTAACCAACATTGATGCCACTTGATATAAAAACATGGCCTACAAATTATGGCATAAAACATTGATGAACACGATCAAGGATTAATCATCCATGTTATCATCATATTATACTATAGTAGAACATGATCAAGGCATGTTCAACCACGTCAATCTACATAAGGCTCCACCTAAAATCACATTAAAGTGACCAACTTATACTGTGTATGGCACATCTCCCTAATGCCCAATAAATGTTCATGACCTTTACTCAACATTATTTGTGCTATCAACCACTATCAAATTGTACTATCATTTATGTCTAATTGAAGACCTACCAATGTTATATATTCTCCTTTATCAGGTAATAGGTGAAAAGTTATGTAATGAGAGAAATAAAATCAAACAATCATTCTAATCCATGTCATGAATATAAAGGATAAAAAGCCAAAATTAAAACTAAAATAAGTATACTATTGTTACCAAAATTGTCATTCAAACATTTGATTCAAGCTCTAAGTGAATAGCTAATTGAAGAAGGGTAATAATCCTTTAATCTCCAATAGATCCTCCAAAATCTAGTGTGACACTTACACTTTGTCAATCATAAGGATCCTGATGGACATGTAAAGGATGAGATGGTCAATGATAGCTAAAGAATGAGGTGACATTATAAAATTTGCATTTTAAAGGTATCGGTTTCCATAAAAAAATGTACCTCTATATATCAATTTTTAATAAGTTTGTTTTAAAAATCATATAATGAAGTTTCAAAACATAAAATTGACCATTCTCATGTGTCCATAACATCCAAAAAATTCTAAATCAATTGGTCACATGACCACCTTTGCATAAAATGACAACTAGAAAAAAGTCACAAAAAGTGTCGCAAGTGTCAAAAACTGTGTAACTTACACCCTTGTATCTCCAATTACAATATTGAATATTCTAAAAAGATTCCTTTTAAGTTGAATTTTAAAAATTATTTGACCAAAATATAGTTGAGGAGATTTGATGCTTCAACCTCCCTACTTGCATGTGTCTTCAAAAGCTTTACTATCCAACTCTACATCAATCAATTTTAAAATACAAAGGGAAAGTATTATATTTAACCATTGCTTTTCTGATTTGAAAAATAAAAATAAAAACATGTATGCATGTGAAATCTTTTTACTTGGATTTACTTACACGTAAAAATATTATGCTTCTCTCTTATTGGGGACCACATGAAATTAAATTAGATAATAAAATTTTATTTTTGAAGTTCCTCAAATATTCCATGTTATTTTCATACTTAGAACTTTTGAAAAATACATTAGACTATGCCAGACTATTGAAAATTTGTGTATAAACCTATACAATAATATAGGGGTATGTGGAAGGCTGACAAGGCTATAAAATTAGGATTTTTTTGCATGTTTAGGTTCATTAGAGATAAAATCAAAGTACATAGATCAATTTTTGAATGGATGGGATGCCATTATTACTCATGGAGGCTGTACAGATGTAGGATGAGGCCATACAATGAATATAGGTGTTTCAAAACCCTTATTGGTTAGTTTGAATGAGGTTTGGTATAGGTACAAGCTCTAAAACTTGGATAAAAATGCCATGGATCCCCTGAGAAGTTATAACAGGTTGTACCATTCAAAAATAGTGGATTTAGATATTTAAAAAGCCATACAAATGATTTTATATGATAGATAAACAACACATTTAAGGCCTTGACATGTTTTAGGGATTTTAAACTTGCCAATTAGACATAAAATAGATTAGATGCCATCAATAATCCATTAGTATTTTTAGGCCATGTAAAATAGTTTCATGAGGGCCTTAAAAATCAAAATACATTTATATGATAAAAAAGGCAATATGCTTACAATTCAGTTTGTTCTCTATGATTTTCCTTCCCAAAACTTTTATAAATACCATACAATTTGATTTATATAGCATAAAACTTCATAAAAAATTTGTAGATTGATTTTAAAATGTGAATTTAATGACTTCAATCCTCCTTCATAGCTTCCTCATTCATGCTCATAGCTTCCTTCTTCACATCTATAGCTTCCTCCATCATGTGCATAAACTAAGCTTCACATTCACCTTCAACTTTTTCACTAAAAAAATACTTTTTAACTAGTTGTGATACCACTAATAGCACTAGGAGTAGGAGGAATAACTGAGAAACTACATTGTAAACAAGGATTTCATAAAAATATAAAGTTATTTTATTTGGGTTAATATTTACAAAGAAATGATAATCTTATAGATTTTTTTATGGGGTGGTTATGGGACCTAACTAATATTCTTGTGAACCAACTACCAACTATTAATTACTAAAAAAACATAAATAGAGTAAATAAACATAACTGTGGATCATAAATGACCTAAATAATAATATTATGCTAATTTTAATTTTAGTTTTGATTTTCTATCCTTGATATTCATGACATGAAGCAGATATAATTTTTTGATTTTGTTTCTCTCATTACACAAATTCTCGCCTTTAACCTAATATAGGAATAAGATATAGCATTGGTAGGTTTTCAATTAGTCATCAATGATAATATGAGTTGATAGGGGTTGTTAGCACCAAGAATGTTAAGCAAAGGTTATCAACATTTATTGGACATTACAGAGATGTGCCATGCATAGTACAGGTTGGTCACCTTGACAGGGTTCTTGGTGGAGCAATATGTGGATCAATGTGGTTAAACAAGCTTTGATTATGTTATAATATAGTATGTTACGATGATCATAAGGGATGAATAGGCATTTATCGTGTTCATCAACCTTTTTGCCACAACTCACAGGGTAGGATTATGTATATAACAACATTGGTTTTGGCCAGTACTAGGATGTATAATACACCTGTTGGAGTTACTTCAGAGTCATCAAGGGGAGTTTTTTGGGTCATTTATGATCCAAAACTCTGCTTATTTATTTGATTTATGTTTTGTTAGTAATTAATAGTTTGGTAGTTGGTTCACAAGAATATTAGTTGGGTCCTGTAACCACCTTGTGAAAACCTATATAAGTTTTTCACCTCTTTGTAAATATTAATTCAAATAATGTGACTTTATATTTTTATGAAATCCTCATTTATAATGTAGTTTCTTAGTTATTCATCCTACCCTTGGTGCTATCACGAATGAAATAAGCAATCCTTAAAGTGTAGAGAATTTTTTAAAGAAAGTAAAGATAAAATGTCTCTCAAAAGGAAATATCCAAGAGTCTCTAATTTTCATAAGCCATGATGGTCTAAATAGAGTTAGAGGAGCCTCTAAAGAGGCAAAAATACTTGATATGTGTGCAATCATGCAACTGTGTAAACTTATATGTTACACACCTATGGCACTTATAAATAATTCATTTCAGAGTCCTCTACATTGTATTCCTTTTGCATGTATAGATTTCATTTATTTTGTGGAGAGCCCCTTGCACCTAGTAGAACGCTTAGACACCATTAAATTGTTAGACAACACTTCACTTCGATGCATAGCCTCTTGAGAACCCATGGGACATTTTGTGTGCCCCTAATCAAGGTTTTCATCACATTGCATCCATGTGGATTTTAAAATGGCACTTCTTAGTTATTTGACATGTGCGGGAATCTATCAGATTACATTTGGTTGAGTAGGTCAACCACAACACACTCAGATGAAGTTCCACTATTATGCAAGAAGAAGATGAAATAACTTGTGGGTAAGCACACAAAGTTGGGGGACAAAAAAGGGCCTACCTATGTACATTTTTTCTTAAAAATTTGAGAAATCTGAACTTCTATAGATAATTTGAGATGGTTACACTCAAAATTTAAGGTTGGTGTAAGAATATGAATTGTATAATTTTGCTAGATACCAAAACACCTTTTTTTATAAAAAAGGGTTAAGTATAACTAGGTCAAACATTTAACATTTGAATAATAACTCTTATTTTTTAGGAAAAAATAGTAGATAGTCAATCGTGCAGCCCCTCATTTTTTGAGAATCATTTAATATTGTTTAAAACAATTTGGTGAAACTTTAGATAATATCATCTAGCTTGTAAGTTATAATTTTTCAACGAATATTAACTTTATAAGTAAATAGATCCTAAAAACTAACAAAAAATTGGATAGCCAACTGTGTGGCCCCCTAATTACCTCAAAAAAGAATGAAAACTATTTTTCATGAATGTTTGTAGAATTAGGCCTAGTTTGTAATATATATATATATATATATAGATATATATATATGAAAAAAAAGATACACAAATAAATATAAGCACATATATTTACGGTATATAAAGGCCTAAAAAAGTTGTAGTTAGAAATCAACATAGATTGAAACCTTAAAATAACCCAAAAACTATAAAATCATATATTTGGAAAGATGAGAGTAAGCTCATCATCTTGGTAATAATTTGACAGTTTTTATTATTAAAATTCATAGTGTATTTGGTGATGGAAGTTTAATTTTGTTGTTTTTTTGTTGGAACTCTCAGATTTGGTTGTGTTGACAGGTCCAATCCTTTGGCTCAAAAATCCAACCCATTTCTGAGCCAAAAGGCTTGGTTTTTAAATTCAATCTAAACATAATGGGTATGCTTTATGCTTCCATATCATCAATTTTTTTGAATACTTTTATAAGTTTCTTCTTTCTATTTATCATGATATACATTTATTTATACTTATTTATCTCATGTTTAATATTATTTAGTTCACATTTACAATTTTTATATTTTTATTTTAAAGTGGAGTGTGTCATGATATACACTATCACAAAAAGGACATCATGGATAAAGTGATGCAATTTTGGTGAGTTTCCACTTGTAATCATAATTTCAACTATATATAATATGATTTAGAGTTTAACTAGGCCAAGTGTCATTGCAAAATGAGTAAATGAGTTAAATGTTTTAATGGTGGAGGAAATTAAGATCAATTTGAACCCCTTAAACATAAATATAAGTATAGGATGTGATTTAAGGCTAAATTAGCTTGTATTGAGTGAATTAGTGCAATTGGTGATATAATTTGAGTGAAATTCAATTTCATGAACCTAATTTTGAATATAAATGATTTATTTTGGCTTGTCGACCCCAATGTCATAACTAAATAATCCAAATAATCCAATGGTTGAATTTGAAGGTAATTGGAGTGAATTTGATCCCTTTCAACCTAAGTACATGATTATAATATGTGATTTGGAGCTTGATTAGGTCCAATTTTATGAGAGAATGAAGCAAATAATAATTTGGTTCAATGACATATACAATTTTGACATGTATAGGATGTGCTTTTGGGTTCAATAAACTTGAATGTCATGATATAATGAATGAAATAGTTGATTGGTTTAATTGTTGAAGAAATTAGGGTGAATATGAGGCCCTTAAACCTAATTTACACTATACAACATGATTTGAGGCTAAATCAGCTATGATTTCACCATAGATTGAGCCAATTAGTCAAATGTTGAAATTAATTACATGTTTTTTTAAAATTTGAGCCATAATAACCTATTTTCAATTGTATATGATGTGATTTGGAGTAAAATTGACTTTAATGTCATTAAAAATAATGAACCAAACAATTGATTCTTTCAATTAAAGAGGAACATGAGGCTAATTTGAGCGCCTTCAACCAAACTACAATAAAATTAAAGGAACATGGGCTATACTATTTATTCTCCTTTTGGCATTTCAATTTCAAGGGATCTTCGCTGATAAGGAAGAAAATGAAAATAATTTAAAATGTGCATTTTTATGTGATCAACATTGGATAACTAATAAATCATATTATAAATATGTAAGATAAAAAAGAGAGAAAGGATTATTATTCATTATTCATTTCATTAGATTTAAGAAATCACATAAAATTTGTATCTAAGTTTATGTAAGTGAAATGATTAATTATTCTACAAAATAACCTTATTTGGTATTTTGAGTTAGTAATTTGTCTAATCTGAGTGTCTACAATGAGTTTGAAATTAAAAAATAGCATAAGGATGAAACATTATTGTGTCCACACTTAAATGGATAGATTTTAAGTGCATTTGTTTTTTCAAAATATTCATGGATTGAGAATGAGTGATGAATTACTGAAGCATGTTCATCATCTTATATTTGGGTATAATGAAACATTGTCACTATAAATGTTTTATATGTAAGAAAGAGATAATAATCATGAATGAATGAATGGAAACCTACACTAGTATTTCGAAGCAATGAATTGGTCCGACTGTCTCACTTCACAAAGGTCATGAGGATGATATTTGGGCAACACGTTCTCTATTAATTATTTATTTTACACGGAAGTGTTATATATGTTATTATATAAGATATTTCTTGAGAGATAATGTCTTATTTTTCATTTGAAATGTATGATAGATATATCCTAGAGGGAATAATCATACCTTATTATTTGATTGTTAGAACCCTAAACCTTAAACCTAAATTCAATACTCATACCCCATTTTATAAAAAATACAAACATAAAGGTAATTGGGGCCAATACGAACCCATTTAACCTAAATTTGAGTCTAAGATGTGATTTGGGCTTAAATTAGCCCATATTTCCAAAGATATTGAGCTAATTAGCTGATTGTTGGAATAAGTGATGTAAGTTCTCGATGACATTGAACCTTGTGAAAATAGTTTTATCTATACAAGATGTAATTTATGGGGTCAATCAACTCCAATATCATTAAAAAAAAAAAAAATAGTCAACCAATTCAATCATGAAGGAAACTAGGGATAATTTGATCCCCTTCAACCTAACTACAAAATCAAGACATGATTTGGGGTTAAATTAGGTTTGATTCTATTATGAATTGATCTAATTAGTTAATTGGTGCAATTATGGATGTTATTAAATTAAAATTTAGCCATGTGAACCTAATTTATGGGTCAATAATTGATTTTATAGGATGTAACATATAGTTTAATTGACCCTAATTTTATGACAAATGTAGACATGAAGGTGAATGGGACCAATCTAAACCCATTGAACCCAATGGTGAGTCTATGATGTGATTCAAAGGGTTAATTTATCCCTTTTTTCTCGACATATTTACCTAATTAGTCCATTGTTACAATGATTGTTTCAAGTTGGATGAAATTGAACCATGTGAAACTAATTTTGACTATATATAGGTAATTTGGGGGTCAATTGACCCCAATATCATAATAAAATAAAATTGTTCTTTGGATCCCCACCATTAAAAGGAATTGAATTATTCTTTGACTAGTGATGGGTGATGGATCTCATTCAAATAAGAGGAAGAATTTCAATTAAGAGAGTTGAGAGAAAAATAAAAGGTATGAATGCAATAATTTTACTCAAGCCAAGGTAAAAACACTATCTTACTGAGCTAAATATCATAGATAATGATGAAATTAACAATAATGAATTGATTAATGATGATGAATATTTACCTAGAAGTCTAAATCATGTTGTAGGTCCACATTCAAAGTATAATTTTTTTTATTTTGTTGATGATGAATCTATGCATGAGGATTTACGCACTATAAATGAAGACAATTTCATGGAACACATAATGATGAAAATAAAAATGTCATCTCACAACTAAACAATGAAACTAACAATGAATAAACTAGTCTTAAACACTAAAACTTTGAAACATCTTATGAAAAAATTACACCATTAACAACACCTCCAAGGATTGTGCATAGAAAAGGCAAGAACTTAATTAAAGTTGATGAAAACATTTTGAAACCAATACATAATTAAATGTATAAGCACCATTCAAGAAGACAAGATAAAATTTTTTGGGATAATTTATTTGATAAATTAGACTTTGATAGTCAAAAATGTCAAGTGTTTGTCTTATTTATTAAATTAATTAAGATGAGACCTACAATGTACACCCTAGGACTAAGAACATATAACATGGATGATATAAATAATGAAAATATTCATGGTGCATATCATATGGTAGGGATGAAATCATGCAACAAAGACTATCGATGAATAATTACAACTTTGCAAAAAGTGGTTAAATGGAAAAAAAATGATTGATTTCAAAAACTAGCTGAGCATTGGACCTAAATAAAAAATAATGAAAGCAATTAGAAGACATAAAATACTTAATAATGCTAATACCACTAATCTCTACGCATTCTCTAGAATACTTCCATGAAAAGATAATACTATAGCCAATGTTCACAAAGATTTACTCGCATAATTTTAGAAAGATAATATAAGAGTTTCACCCAATACAAGAGATGTAGTGAAAATAAGAGTTGGTTCTTGTAACCATGAACCAAATTTAAAAAATTTCTTGGATATGATCCAAACACAATTGTACTGTAAGTTTTTGGAAAAATATCTACAAATTTATATTAGTCAAATATATATTTGAGATGCCCAAACTGTTCTATGTAAAAATAAATCGTACATGCACTAGTTAATGTTGTAGGAAACATGTTAAATTATCAATACACTATGATGTTTTTCACCATAGACATTGCAATTTACATAATAATAACATTTTTTAGGAATGTGGCATAGATTTATTTTCAAAATTAGCTATTGAATTTCTTCCAACCATTTTTTATGAAAGACCAAATGGATAGTTCTTTTATAACAAAACATGTTTGGATAGAAATTATAGAATTTATGGTGGATTGACAAAATTAAAAAAATGTATCCATGAGGAGATTAAAAGTGTAATTGGAAATGAATTAGTTGGTTGGATAAAATATAAGATGGCAAAGAATCTAAAAGGTGTGAGATTGTTTTGAAACATATACTTTTTTAAAAATTTATGATCAAATTCAGGGATAAAATTATTTATGAGTATGCAAGGCACACATAGGGTTAGATGGTTGGATAAAAAATTTAAGATAAATAAAGACACATTCCTACTTGGTTGTATTGTTTTAGTAGTCGATTTTACTGATAATTACATATTTAAACCAAAAATGGAAGTTTCGTTACAATATTAATACTTAATACACGTTTCCATATTCATACATATAACATTCATACATGCACTTGATAGTATAGATTAAGATCAAAAAATATTAAGAGAGTACCATTTATAATTTAATTATGATCGATCACATTGTACAAACTATGTACAAGGTTATTTTGAGAAGTTCTATAGATAGTTGACTAAGAAGAATATTAATTTCAATTATCATTACATTTGGTCAAAAAATTGCATATTATAATTAAAGAATACATAATTATTTTACTGGTTGATTAGGATGTACATTAGCATTGGTGTAGAACATACTTGGAGTTTCTTGAGGTTGGCCAAGGAAAAGGAGAGCATGATGGTGTTGGATCATGTGTAATAAGAGTCATTGCAAGAGAGGAGTTAAAGTTTAAAGATGGTACTATTTTGACTGATGTAACAACCATTATTGAAAGGTGTAATGAAAAAATGGGTTATGGTTCAATAAAATTATACTATTTGTAGATATTTTTGGTTGATGGAAGAAGAACACTTAAAAAATTATGAAGATTGTAGGACTATAATGGGATCTAGTGAGCTCCACTCATTTCATAGATCAAATGCAGGTATTGAACTATTCATATGAGACACTTGGAATGTTTTTGTTATGCATGCATGGACTATATTTGTAATGAGTATGAGTCAAAAGAGTGGGTGTATGAATGGATATACAGACCTCTAATTCCAATTGACACATATTAGGATCCACCATAATTACAAATTACATATATGACATCATCACATGAATTTGACCATGTATATGATCTAGTGTATCCAAGTTTAATATTAATCATTATGTACTATTTATTCTCATTTTCTATCTTGACAACATCATTAAAAGGGAACATATTAAGTTATTTATTCTCATTATCTATATTTATAAATGTCATTTTTTTTGACGTTATTGCTGACAAGGACAATGAAAAGGGAATAAATTACTACTTATGTCAATGTGTAGAGGAAAATAAAAATTGACTTTTTGAGTCATAGATGGAGAAAACATTAACTATCCCATTGGGTCTGTAGTTGTCACTAAAAATTAGCTTCAATGATATTCTATAAAAACTTAGATGTATGGTTTTTTGAAGACTTTGAAACACATAAGAATATACTAAACTATTCAAATTTGATTCTTGTAACAAATATTCAATCAGTCAAATATCATGGGAGGATACTAAATAAGAATATATGGAAATATCATGAGTCAAACCATCAATATATTCTTTATACTATTAATATTAGATCAGATCCTAGTGTTTTATTGGATTGAAATCTCAAGGTATGTTGACATGACAAATGTACATGTATTTAAATTTAATAAAATTTATTGATTTTATAGGTAGTGCATATAGATTTCATTTTTAATTATTTACTAACATTTTTTGTAGGTTAGTTTTTCCAAGTAAGCTTCCACCTTCATATGGTTGGATTGTTAGTAAATAATTTCATATTTTGGAAGTTAAGATAAGCTTAATATAATTACTCAATTTTTATAGAAAGGGTGTTCTTGAGGTCAGAATGGGTGATGGGTCTCTTAATCAGGTATGATGGGAGGCTAAGAAATTGGTTGTAGTGATTAGCTACTTGGATGTGTTGGTAGTGTCATTCTCTAGCCATGAAGCACTAGAGGTAGATTTATTCAATTACTATTTTAAATTTGAAAATATTTGTTGTTAGTGTTTTCATGCTTCTAAGCAATAGTGAAAACATGCGTCCAGATGGATTTTGAGGTCAAATTCATAGGATCATGTGTTATTTACTTGTCAGATATGTTCAAAGTAAGAAACTTTTAGCTAGAGGTCCTAGAGGCTGAAATTCCATTAGTAGGATAAGAGCTTGTCTCTTCATAATAAAAAAGTTGCATTTTAAAACCCATTAGTAGAATTTGGCAAACAAATGACTACGTGACTAAAATTTTTAGTCAGATAACTAAAAGTGACTAAATTTTACTATTTTTTTGCAACATAGCTATACATGACTAATTTGATCATCGGATAAAAACACAACTAAATAATTAGTCACATTAATAAAAATTAGACAATATGATATTAAAGTGGGTAATCAAAAAGGTGTTTAGAGATGTAGCTCACTAATGCAGAGACCCAATTATTTCTACTACTAAGACTATATTATACACACAAATAGACTAAGTCCATATGTCACTACATCAAATTGGTTCTACTTTACTACTAAAATTTTGCTAACTAAATAAATAAATTAATTAGACATTGAAAATCCAATTTCATAAATGATACACTAAGTAATTAATAATCATTATTTTCAAATACTTCCATAATATTTACATTACTTTAAAAATATTAATAATATTACATTATGGTATGAATTCGACTATTAAGGTATCACTATGTTAATTGTGTTAAAATATTTAATTAGTCTTTAATGATTGTCATTTCTAATAAAATAATTAAAAGATCTAGGTATTCTTAGAAAACCCTAAATTTCCTTATGACCCAATTATTTTTTACTTTGTTTCCTCTCATAAGTTTGTAGGTTCAAGTTATGGAAGGTTTGAAGGTTCAAACTATGGAGGAAGATCGAAATAATTCACTCCAATATGAAAATGAACTAATCTAAACCCTAGGATCTAGGTATTCTTAGAAAACTCTAAATTTCCTTATGACCCAAATAAAAAATATTTTTTCAAACTCATTTATCATTTTTTACTTTGTTTCCTCTCATAGGTTTGCAGGTTCAAGTTATGGAAGGTTTGAAGGTTCAAACTATGGAGGAAGCTCGAAATAATTCACTCCAATATGAAAATGATGTTGTTTGCATGTATAAACTCAATGTAAATGTTTTAAAAAAAAAAAAAAAAAAAAAATCCTTTTATTACTTTTATTTTCTGTAATAAATCCATATTATTTATATATATTTGATTATCAAAATCAAATATATATATATATATATATATATATATATATATATATATATATATATATATATATATATATATATATATATATATATGTAAAACCACATATATATATATATATATATATATATATATATATAAGATAATGTTTTATAAAAAAAATTATAATTTTTTGTTTTTTTAAACTTATTATTCTATTTTTGTTCAATAAAAAATGCATTTGAAGATTTTATTTTATTTTATATTTTTTTTCTTTAATAAAAAAAATTGTGGGTTCCATGGGCCAACCCAAGCCTACAACATTGACGTTGGCCATAACTCTTTCTTGAACCTACTGGGGGTGGGGTGACCAATTGATCGAGCTCCCCTTCCCCCATCTTATTATTTTTATTATTATTATTATTATTATTTATATATATTTTTAATTAATTTATTATTATATTTTATTAGTCTTAATAATTAATTTATCTATTATTGAAAGTATAAAAATTATATATATATATATATATATTCATTTAATTTATATGTATTTATTTATTAATTTATTATATGTACTCAGGTTTTAAATGGTAATATATATTTTTGGCATATATATAAATATATATATTTTGTATAATAATTTTGGTTTATGTGTGTGTGTGTGTGTATACATATGCATATATTATGTACACACACACACACACACACACACACACACACACACACACACACACACACACACACACAGAGATGGAAATGAATTTTGTTTTACAAGACGAGTTACTATGGGTTGTAACATCGTTATACAAGGAAACTGGTTAAGTATCATACATTAACTACATTTTAACAAATTCTAAGTCATTTGAGGTGAGCATAAACATAAATAAATTTAGATGGGACAACCAACATGCAGGAGTGAACGACAAAATAATAATTAAAATGACTAAATATAATACCAATAGATGGAAATAAGTTAATATAAATGACTAAATATACTACCAATAGATAGAAATCAATGAATAAAAATGATTAAATATACTATCAATTGATGACAATTAACGATTACAATGACTAAATAAATAACCAGCCAACAACAATCAATGACTAAATATACCACCAAATTATGGTAATATATATTTTTGGGATATATATAAATATATATATTTTGTATAATAATTTTGGTTTATATATATATATATATATATATATATATATATATAAACCAAAATTATTATACATATGCATATGTATATGTGTATATGTATATGTATATGTATATGTATATGTACACACACACACACACACACATAAAGATGGAAAATAATTTTATTTTACAGGACGAGTTACTATGGGCTATAACATCATTACATAGGGCAACTGGTCAAGTATCATACATTAACTACATTTTAATAAACTCTAAGTCATTTGAAGTGAGCATAACCATAAATAAATTTAGATGGGACAACCAACATGCAAGAGTGAACGACAAAATAATAATTAAAATGACTAAATATAATACCAATAGATGAAAATAAGTTAATATAAATGACTAAATATACTACCAATGGATAGAAATCAATGAATAAAAATGATTAAATATACTATCAATTGATGACAATTAACAATTGCAATGACTAAATAAATAACCAATCAACAACAATTAATGACTAAATATACTACTAAATTAATCAATCAAAACAACTGATAATTACTAAAAATGTTTGTCATCAATTTGATCACATTATAAATGACTGGTAATAAACTACTAATGATCACGTGATCATGTTTGGTCATTTATATGTAGTTTTTAGTAGTTTTTGTAATCATATATTATTGTTTCTGTACTAGTGACCCCTCACTAAAAATTATGCCACAGACTCATATCCAAGGTTATATCAAGGTGATTTGGATGAAATTAGAGGGATTCAATATGCATGTGAAGTTCTTCTAGTTTTTTTCCATTGAATTACAATTTTTGTTTTATGCATGTCTGAAGTTAGGTTACAAAACTATATTTTTCTTATATTGGGAAGGGCATTTTAGAGGATAAAATAGGTGGTGGGTCTCTCGATCAGGTGTGATTGAAGGAAAATAACATGTTATTTTATTTTATTCACACCTTAGATGTATTAGAAATACCAATTTTGAGCCATGAAGCACCAAAGTCAAAGTTCTCCAACTACAACTTCAAATTTAACAATGTTTGTTGTTAGTGTTTCCATGCTCCTGAATAGTAGTGAAAACATTCTTCCAGGTGGATTTGGATGTTTTAGTAATGGTATAATGTTTAATTTTATTATTCATACATTCTCTAAGTGAGGGACTTGCACTTGGAGGTCCTGGATGTAGAAATTTTAATTGAAGGATAAGAACTTATACTTTCATTGTAAAAAGTTGTATTTTAGGACCTGCCACTATAACTTGTGCCACATATTCATATCTAAGGTTCAATAAACATTTTCTAAATTAAAATTATGTGGATATTACATATAAGTGAGGGTTATTATAGTTCATGACAACATCTTATGATTTCTATTCTATAGATGCTTGAGGTTAGGCTAAAAAAATACATTTTTCTTATTTTGGGAAAGACATTCTTGGGGCTGGAATGGGTAGTGGGTCTCTAGATCAAGAATGATCAAAGGATAATAACATGGTCTTAGATATTTTCCACCACCTCATACATGTTCAAAATTCTATTTTCAATCCATGAAGGATCAAAGGTGAAGTTCTCCATGTGCAACTTCAACTTTGCCAACATTTATTATTAGTGTTTCTATGTTGCTAAATAGTAATGAAAACATGATTCTAGTTCAATTTGGAAGTTTTTATCATGGGATTACATCTAATTTTCCTATCTATACATGATTTAATTGAGGTAAATACATATGGAAGTTCCAGAGGAAGAAATTCTAGTTGGAGGATAAGAACTTGTTTGCACAAGTTACATTTTAGGACTCGTCAGTATAACTTATGCCATGGATCTATATAAAAGGTTCCATCAATGTGATTTGGGATGAAATTATAGGTATTATACATTAATTTAATGGTTCTTATTTATTCCAATGACTTATGGCTTCTATTTTATGCACACCTGAAGTTAGTCTAAAAAACTCTATTTTTCTTATTTTGAGAAGGGTGTTCTTGAGGCTGGAATGGGTGGTGGTTCTCTCAACCAATAATTATCAAAGGAAAAGAGCCTATAATTTAACATTATATTCTACCATCGATGTATTAAAAACACTATTTAGAGCCATGAAGTAATAGAGGTGGAGTTTTATAACTGCATCTTCAACTTTAACAACATTTATTGTCAATGTTTCCACGTTCTTAAATAATAATGAAAACATGATTTCAAGTGAATTTGGACATCATGGTCATCAAATAACATGTAATTTTCATATATATACTTTTTATAAGTTAATTAATTTCACCTGGAGGTCACAAAGTTATAAATTCTAGTTGGAGGATAAAAACATCTCTTCACTACAATAAGTTGCATTTCAAGACCTATCATTGTAACTTGTACCACATATTTTTGTCCAAGGTTATATTGACATGATCCAAGGTGAAATTATAAGGATTTGACATTTATGTGAGGTTTATTATGTTTCATTCTAAATATTTATGATTTTTAGTTTACGCATGCTTGAAGTTCAGCTTTAAAACTACATTTTTTTAGTTTTGGGTAAGGCATTCTTGAGGTTGGAATGGGTGGTGGGTGAAAGATCTCCAACTCAATTTGGAGACACAAAATATACAGGGTCTTACAAGACAAAGATATAATTCTGATTATTTGCCTTTAGAGAATGCAGATACAAAAAAATATATTGCCCTTTCCTTTCTCTGAACCTGCTGGTACGGCCTGGTGCCGATCTGTCTATCCGTACGGATTCCGTACCGAACCTGCTCTGACTATAAAAATATATAAATCTAAAATCAAAACAATGGATAAATACCTAGAGACCTTTGCATAGGCTGAACCCTGATATCCTCAGTGAAAGGCCTCTGAAGTTCCAGATCTGACCAATATGCACAATCTGGATTCCGTCTCGAATCCACCTCTGACAAAGGGCTGGGTTTTCGTCCAACTCTTCTCCAATCTACTGAAGGGTTTCATTGTCAGAGATTTCAGCTGAATCACAGATTCAATCTTCTCAGAATAATTTTTGCAAAAGAAGATATTAGATGTCCAAATGCCTTGCTTTCCCCTTCTTTTAAAGCCCTCCAGGAAACTTCTAGAAGAAGTCAATTTTATTTCTATAATAATTTAATTAATTAATTAAACCAGTTTAATAGAAAATTGGGGACATTACAGTCCTCCCTTCCTAGAGATTGCTTGTCCTCAAGCAATTCTTTCCAACACCAACTTCCTGGATCCCATGTTATTCTCAAAAACTTGCAAACTCTTCTGTCAGAAACACCAGGCTAGAAAATATCTGTGACTACATTCACCTTGTTTCTCCTAGAGAGTAGTGTGATAATCCTCAATATGTAATTAGCAAATTCACCATCACATACCTTAGACTTAGAAAAGGGCCGCTGCGCTACTCTGATTAACAAACTCTCACAATCCCCATAAGGATGTTGACTTATAATTGGAAAGGAAAATGCCCTGCAACAAATAGAATTAGTTACCACATCACCTGTAAAATGAGACTCCATCCTGTGAGATGACCCCTCCTTAGGTCCTCCATCTTGTGTTGCCTTCAAGATAATCTTCCTTCCCCCAAAAAGGAATTCTAACTGCATACGGTGGTGATCAATAATGTAGCGCCCAATACCCTGTAACCATTGCATGCCCAAGACCACATCATAATCCTCTAAAGGAAACACATAAAAATCATCGGTCAAAGTGTAATTCCCCATCTGAATGCTGAGCTGTGGAATCCATTTGGTACAACCCAATACTGCACCATCTGCCACCTTTACCCCGAAACCACCAAACTTCTCATACTGTAATCCACGCCTTCCCACTAACTTCCGGTCAATGAAGTTATGTGTAGCACCTGTATCTACCAAGCTCACTACCCACTTACCCTCAAGTGTACCTTTCAATCGAAAGGCATGAAAGTTAGGATAACTGGAGAGAGTAGCCATAATTGCTTTGGTTGATGCCAAAGGCTCTGGGGTGTCTAACTCCAACTGTATCTGATCCTGCTCAATATTATCCTCAATGTCCGTATCAGGAACCTCCTCATCTCCACACTCAGAAGTTACCTCAATCAAATGAACCACTGAAAGATCCCCAACTCAATTTGGAGACACAAAATATACAGGGTCTTACAAGACAAAGATATAATTCTGATTATTTGCCTTTAGAGAATGTAGATACAAAAAAATATATTGCCCAGATTTGCTTCAACAGTGAATAAACAAAAGTTACAGTACACAGCAATATTATAAAGGGTATGATGAAACCCAAAATAAGCAAGAACCTGGAAGTATGCACAAATCTAGACGCTGTGTAAAAACACAGTTGTCGACGTCGGTGAGGATGATGCCGACGTCGGTCGATACCCTGCCGCCATCGATCGCTTGGTGGGCGATCTCTGCCTGCCTGTGACTGCCTGTCTGCCTGTCTGTCGGTGTCAGTCACTGATCGGCTGATGTCGATTTATATGTCGATGTCGGTCTCTGTAAAACCCTGCGGCTGAACTGTGCCCTTTCCTTTACCCATGCAACAGTGGCCAGGTTCCCATGGGTCTTTGCAGGAAAAACATAACTTTTTCTTCCTCAAGTCATTCCTAGTCTCCTGATTCATCTAAGGATTTGTAGAGGATGGCCCTTCTTTATTTTGTGGTGCGTTGGCCTTCTGTATAGGCTGAGATTCCGTGGCTATTTTCTTATCACCCTGATAAGAAGTGGGGATAGTATCTAGTCTCAATGTCACATCAATAGCATCCTTAAGAGTGGCTAGTTGGAAAGCACGAACCAGTCCCTTAAGTCTATCCTGTAATCCTTCAATAAACAACATCACACTCCGTCTCTGAGGCATATCAGGTACCATAACCGCAATACGATGAGACTCATTAATATAAGTTTCTGCGTGACCACTCTGTCTAAGATGAGCAACCTCCCTGTAGTAAAGTTCTGTATCCTTACGGTCAAACCATGCAATAAGTCTCTCAGTGAACTCAGCATAGGAGTGAACTAAGGCGTGATCCTGGGTGACCAATCCATGGTGCCACCAATCATATGCAATCCCCTCTAGATGTAACACTGCAAACTGAATGGCCTCACACTCAGGCATGGGCCTCAAAGAAAGATATATGTCCAGCTTGTGGACCCAAGCTCTTGCACTAGTCTCTCTAGAGTAATTATATGAAGCCAATGTAATCTTCCCCGTAGCTCTATTGAGGTCATGATTATGTTGTTGCTGTGGTGGTCTATTACCCCAATCTCCCCTGAGTCTCGTTGTGTCTCTATGCTATGCACAATACTGTGGAAGAGGAAAAACCTCCCTAACCTCTGGGGGTAAAGTTCTCCACTCTGTTGTCACTGCCAAAACAGACTCTTGGAACCCCATCTCTGGTAGTTCCACCTGTACTGGCTATCCACCTGGTATAAACTGAGGCAGTAATGGTCTATTTGGAGTAGGTGTATGATGATGATGTCACCTAGAGGAATGACAGGAACTCCCCACTGAAGAATGGGAATGGTGACTATGCTGACTGGAGTGATGGGTATGATCACTACTAGTCACTGAAACTGATCTATTCCTTTTACCTCTGTGTCTATCCACCTCTAAACGCTCCATGGTATCTTGTAATCGGTCTAGAGCCTAAACAATCCTGGGCTGGGTAGTGATGAGGGTCATCATCATCTTCCTTTCTTCTTCATCCTAGTTTCTATGGGCATTCCTCTGTTCTTTGGCCATGATAGGTGGCTGTCCTAAACCCAACTCTCGCTCGTACTGAGCTCTACTACATGTAAAATATTTATGGCTTCTATCAAATCTTCCAGGATGCATAGAAATAAAATATATTCACCCCTACAAGCTGGCAAGATGCATGGCTCTGATACCACTGAAAGATCCCCAACTCAATTTGGAGACACAAAATATACAGGTTCTTACAAGACAAAGATATAATTCTAATTATTTGCCTTTAGAGAATGCAGATACAAAAAAATATATTGCCCTTTCCTTTCTCTGAACCTGCTGGTACGGCCTGGTGCTGATCTGTCTATTCGTACGGATTCCGTACCGAACCTGCTCTGACTATAAAAATATATAAATCTAAAATCAAAACAATGGATAAATACCTGGAGACCTTTGCATAGGCTGAACCCTGATATCCTCAGTGAAAGGCCTCTGAAGTTTCAGATCTGACCAATATGCACAATCTGGATTTCGTCTCGAATCCACCTCTGACAAAGGGCTGAGTTTTCGTCCAACTCTTCTCCAATCTACTGAAGGGTTTCATCCTCAGAGATTTCAGCTGAATCACAGATTCAAGCTTCTCAGAATAATTTTTGCAGAAGAAGATATTAGATGTCCAAATGCTTTGCTTTCCCCTTCTTTTAAAGCCCTCCAGGAAACTTCTAGAAGAAGTCAATTTTATTTCTATAATAATTTAATTAATTAATTAAACCAATTTAATAGAAAATTGGGGACATTACAGTGGGTCTCTTGAATGAACATGATTAAAGGTTAATAACATGGTCATATGCATTATTAAATACCCTAAATTTATTAAAATTATCAATTTTCAGCCATAAATAATTGGAGATGGATTTCTCCAACTACCACTTCAATTTTGACAATATTTGTTGTCAATGTTTGCATGCTCTTGAAAAATAGTGAATACATGCATCTAGATGGGTTTGGAGGTCAACATGATGGTATCACATGTAATTTTCATATTTATATGTGTTAAGAGTGATGGAATTTTATCCAGAGGTTCTAGAGGTAGAAATGTCAATTGGGGGACAAGAACTTATCTCTTCACTATAAAAATGTTTCATTTTATGCCCTGTCACTACAACTTGTGCCACCGATTTGTCTCCAAGTTTCCATACACATTATTAGGGGTGAAATTATAGGGATTTGACATAAATTTGAGGGTTCTTATGGTTACTTCCAATGAATTGCAATTTATGTTTTATGCACACCTGAAGTTAGGATAAAAAATCACATTTTTTAATGGGCATTCTTAAAGCTAGAATGGGAGGTGGGTCTCTTGATTGGGCATGATCAGAGACCATGAACCTAGTACTAAAAATTATCCACCACCTTGGATGTGTTGGTAATTAAATTTAGAGCTAAGAATTACCAAAGGTGGATTTCTCCAACTACAGCTTCAATTATGACAACATTTGTTGTCAATGTTCCCACATTTATGAATAGTAGTGAAAAGATGCTTCCATGTGGATTTGGATGTCATGGTTTTGGGAGAATATGTAATTTTATAGACATGATTGAAGAAATGTACTTTCACCTGGAGGTCCCAGAGTTATAAATTAAAGTTGGAGAATAAGAACATGTCTCTTCACTATAAAAAGTTATATTTCAAGACTTGCCATTTCAACTTGTGCCACAAATTTGTTTTCAAGGTATATCAATGTGATTTGGGTTGAAATTAGAGGGATTTGGCATGTACATGAACTATCTTCTAGTTATTATACATGATTTATATTTTTCATTTTATGCATGCTTGAATTTAGGCTAAAAAGTCCATGTTTTGTTTTGGGAAGGGCATTCTTGAGGCTAAAATGGGTGGTGGGTGTATGTAATGGGAAATGAAACAAATCTACAAATCAATCCTAGCTCAAATAAGATAGATTTTACTTGCACTTACAATTGGGGATACATTATATAATTAGAGTCATGACCAATATGGATCTGCTAGACCTAACTAAGGGATCTCTTACCATAAAAAATATTACTATGGAGGGTTCCAAATCTTTCATTCAAGCAAAACTACGTAATAACCCTAACTAGGTCATATGTTTTCATATTCACTACACTAATAAAAAGTAAATAAAAGTCTAATCTAGTGCTCACCAAAGATTGTGGCACAAAGTGGGGGTGATAAACATGCATAAGAGAATCCTAATTAAGCTATGTATAGGTAAAACTCTAATGTATCGAGAGAAAAATATTATTCAAAATACATTACTTATGCCCCTTTATATACTAAAGAGAGGAACAATGCTATAGATATTTACCTTAAAGATGAACCCATCGAGACTCAATCTCTCCCTTAGCTAAGGGTTCTTTGTAAGAGGTTATTGTGGTTTATAAGAATCACTAATAAATGCCAAAGTATCTAATAATTATCCACAAGACAAGATTATTCTCCAAGTAGAAACCCTAAGCTAAGAATCTTAAAGTAGAACGGTATAAGAGTATAATGTAAAGAAGCACAAATTAATAATTAATTCTTGTTGTCCCACTAATAATGGTGAAATGAATGTGTTTATATAGGCATATCTAACCTTAAACCCTTCCAAAAGTTTAGGCCAACAAGGTCAACCCAATTGACCTAGTATCATAATTGAAAAAAATAAACTAGGTCATGGACTAGGTCAGTCAGGGGCTAACCTAGACCCTAATAGGTTTTGTTAATAAGAATACAAGGTTGATGTGGTTGAATATGTAATGTAAACTATCAAAAAAAGGGGTTTCGGTTAGGGAAGGGCTAATGAAGGTGGTAAAAGACTAGAGGAGGGTGAAAATAAGAGGTAAATCTTAGGGGAATGGTTTTAGGAGACAAGTGTGTAGATATCAAGTGGAAAAAGGGATAATAATCATATGAATCACCAATGGTATTCCCACCCCTTTCCTAGTGCACCCTTTAAGGCATGCACTCAGAGATATTGAGACTCAATAGATTCCTTCAAAACAAAAAGCATCAGTAATTGATAAAGTTTGAAAATATTATGTGTATACATATGCCCCATTTAAATCTCATCACGTGTCACAAAGTTGAGAAATAACATAGTAATACACAACATTAAAGCTAAATAAGAGTTGAAGTATTTTAAATAAAAAATAATTTAAATTAAATTAATGAAAGGGAAATAACAAAAAAATTAAATGTACTGCATACCTTGACTTACCTTTGTCATTATATGGTTGTTTGTTGTGTTTGTAATTTTGATCATGGAGGGTGCAGTGACTACTTTAAATAAACAAAAGGATACAAAACTAAAGGGTAAAAACAAACAAATCATGAAAACCAAGATAACTGGTTCTATGTAGACTGGACATACTTGGAAATTTGGCAAGCTAGGGTGATAAGTGTTATGTTAGATCAAATGACCAAGTCAAAATTTAGAGTAAATTGGGTAACTATAAAGCCAAGACTACTAAAGATCAAAAAACTCAAACAAGTAAACCTTAAGAAAGACAAACTCACCAAGTCAAATGAAGGATACATGTTGAAAAGGGATGACAATAGACATCAATGTAAAATTAGTAACAATCCTTATTTAAACAAAGATGGACGAGAAAAAATGGTAATATAACATTGATGAGTGAGAAGTAATAAGCCAATCACACTCAACAATGGAAAAAGTACATGAAAGTAGAAATGAACTTAGGTGTCCACAAAAAAGGGTAGTACACCAATGACAAATGGTAAAATAAATCAAGACACATATAGAAATGTAAATCCATGGTGTAAATAAAGTAATCCATAGTCACTCAAACATATTATTTTGTTTTAAGGGTAGATGAAATTGAAACAAAGTAGTGGTAACATGTTTTTAAGATGTGAAGAAGAGGGAATATATAAAATGGTAAAATAGATTTAGAATCACATGTGCCTATCAAGGGGGGAAGTGAAATGGGTGGAGGGGGGAATGAAAGAAAAACAAAAGTAGAGGAACTCTTTATCAAAATCAAGACACTTAGAATAAGTTTGTCAAAATAAGAGGACTTTCAACATTAAGAACTTTGAAGAACTTTTCCTAGCTACACAAGCCATAGGTCAATAAATGAATTATGTAGATCATCCCATGAAAGTTATATGCATGCAAATTAAAATGGACCTACCTTCTGACAACATGTTCCCTGTTCCTCAGGACCCCTTACAAATCCATCAGTCTACTACAAAGATTCGGTACTTGTGTGAGAAAGTAGGTAGCACCATAGAGTTTGTTGAATTATCCTATTCCAATATACTAGCCTACTATACCCTAGTGGAACTCAGCTCTAGTGTGAGGTCAACTATGGAGTTTTATCTTTTATTAGAGATAGGATATGTGCTTGTAATCACACATTTTGGTGTGATTTTGACTTTTGAAATTCATATGTTGCCTTTTTGATCATTTATTTTTATTTCAAATGATTTGAATTTTAACTTTCTTATTTTATTGTTATTCCTCTTCCATATGGATTTGGAAACCAAACATGGGTGCTAAATGTAACTTTCATTTGAATACTATCGATTTGGTTGCTGAGAGAGAGAACTCAAAGAACATGGTGTCTAAAATTCTCATTAATACGGTGAAATAAAAGTGCCATCTTGTCTTTGACCTTATTTTATCTAATGTGGAGTTAAAGGAAAGGAAATCAAGAGAATTAAAACATGAACCAATTTGAAATACTTCAAATCATAAAAAATGTGACAAAGGGAGAAAAAGGGATACAATAATAGAAAAGTGTGATTCCTTACCATAAGAATGAGGAAAATGGAGGAAAACATGCTAACATAGACTCATTCTAAAATTTTTATCCACAAAATAAATAAAATATGAAGTTGAGAATAAAGTATCAAAAACTTATAGCCATTGCAAACCACATTCTAGACAAGAATACTAAAAAGATGGTGATTTTATGAGGAAGGCCAAGTCCTATCCATGGTCTTACACTATAACTCATAAAAGAGAAACCCAAGGGGTGCTAAAAATCATTTAAAAAATAAATAAGATAAAGTTTTAGAATAAAAATGACTAAGAGCAAGGGTGAATTAGTCATAAAATATTACTTATCAATTACACTTAAGAAATCATGAACCATTCAAACATGCATATAGATCTAGCAAACATAAATAACTATCCATATAAGCATGAAGGACAAGAACATATAAAATATGTGGGAAACCCTAAAAGAGAATAAAATCCATTGATATCTATAAATGGGATATAGTATTATAAGACAAATACCAAATTAGTGAAGCACCCACTTCACATGGAGCACAAACCCCAACTAACTAAGCACCAACTCATCTAGGTTTTAATAAGAACCAAATTACAAGGAGGAACCAACCCCCTAGATGACTCGGCATAAACTCAACCACCTGAATCCCTTGATCATCTTCATAAAAATTTATTTATTATATAATATATGATGATCTCCTTCTTCAACTCTTCTTTCTCTTCTATCCCTCTCAAACTACCTTCTAGGCTTCTTCACTCAACTAGTCCTCTTTTTGACTTGATTAGGTTATATGACATTGATTTTAATACAAAAAATCTATATCAATACTTCATCATAGTTACTATAAACTCTTATGGTGATATACGAGACCTTATTATTCTTACCAATGTTCTATATTATTCACTTACACACACCACACACAATTTATATGTCTCTTGTTCACATCCTTCTTGGTCAGCCAAAATTCCTTACCCTATTAGGTCAGCCATGGATTATATATTAGGAAAAATTAAAAACATGGATAAAATGTTCTTTGAGTCCATTTATGTTTGACATACCTCAATTAAGCCTTAATTCATCTTAAGGTCTCATGGAGACCTAATCCCATTAGGTCTACTTCGGGACACATTACATTTTATCTTCCTTAGAATACATTAAAAAACTTCACATGGTAGGAACATTCATATTCCACTCAAATATACCCATGATGGGCTCATCTGGGTTTCATAACACTTTTTCTCTTCATCCACCATGTGAAGCATGCTATCAACAATATTCACAATTAGGTATGCATACACTCATAAAGTCCATCTTGAACAAATGAATCATAATTTTTTTTCCCAAAAAAACCATGGAAAAATCACACATACATAAGATACATGATCTTAGGGTCATAATCATGTTCTTTATACTTCACAACTCAGGGCAAAAGGACTCAAATCCTTCTCTGCAAATAGCCCACTCAAAATCGATAACTAGCCTCAAAATATAGCCATGTAAACTTGAACTTCTATCACCTGAAGGAAAAAAATAAAGGACACACACTGCATGGAAATTATCTTAAAACATCCTCAAAACAATATCTAAAAAATAGATCATAATCTCTAATATCAATTATTGGTTTTGTAGACCAATTTGTTGACCTTCTCTCTCACATACCTTACTCTGACAAACAATCCATTTGGCTTCAACATTTTCACTACTTTCATTAAGTACCAAACCTTATACAAAGAATTTATAGGACATAAAAATATAAAATATCAACACCATATACATTATATTCTTCAACTCAGATCATAGAGCCTCAAAGTCATCATTACAGCTTGCTTACCTAGAACTGTCAATTTGCCTTAAAGCACAATCATGGTGAAAATGACCTTCAACACATGTATGGATACTTTAAAATAAATATAATACATTTGGATTATTTTATGAGATCATTATAAAATTCTTGTATATAGATATAATAAGGTCAAATGGAGATATCTGGTCTCATAACCTCACACCTTCACTATCTTATCTGCATTAAATAGGTCAACTTATGAGAAACATTTTCATCATATCCACTTACCATAAAAAATTATATCCAAAATGAAATTTATTAAAAGTCTTGAAAAATGTCTTCATGCACATGGATTCATCCCTATTCCATGATAACCCATCCTTAATCATCTTCTCACTTCTACCTGGGTTTCTCACTATTTGCACCATTAGGCCTGTTTATGATAGGTTGTCTTGGATGACTAGAATAGAACACATAGGTGATATAAAATAATTATAAATCACCATGGACATAAAATACAAGTCTCAATATTTTTAATTCATCCATTTAGAAACATTGACTTGGTTAACTCTAACTACTACAACAAATCTTTGAGAAATAAGGCCTTTCTTGTAGGGTCCACTCATTCACTTGACAAATCAATCACACTTGGAGGTGATTGGGAGATTTTAATACAACCTTAAATCAATTTTATAGCCATATAAATCTATTATAATCACTTTATATCAATATCTTTCACATCAGGTCATTGTTAGGGTTTTAGAGAGGGTTAACATTGTTTCTAGTGTTAATGATTAATCATAAAGGACTACCCCTAATTTCCAAAACTAATGCCTAAAATATTATCTAGGACCCTTAACAATCTATATTAAATATATTATGTTCCCATGTAGAGATTACATATGCCAATGAACACTTGAAAGTCCTTTTTGGGTTGAGAACCCTTCATTTTGTGCATATGAGAGACCTCAAAACCAATTTTCATGCCTTTTATTGCAAACCATGACCTAAAAATTCATAAATATGATTAAAAATCTTGAATTAATTTTTTAAATTCTCATCTAATCACACATGCCTTGAAAATTGATCCCGATACCTCATTAGGCCATGCTTTCACTATCTTACTTTACTACACCTAAGTCAACACACCTGATTAAGTCTTAAACTGACCTTAAAACCTATTTTAATGTGTTATCTATCTCACTTACATGCTTTCACACAATCTCACATTCTCAAAAAAATTCAAACATCCTTTATATGCCTTGACAACACCTCATGACACATCATTAGATTAGGCAGGGTCTAGAACTAGTCTAGTTGAAGACTTGGACTTAAGGTCTTACCCTTATAGGCTTACCTTGAAAATCTCCTAGTGATACAATGCCTAATATTCATGATAAAACAACCTTATATATCCTCTTATTCCTCTATGTATCCATCTCATAAAGTTACCATGCTTCACACCTTCTCACCAGGTCTCTTCATGCTATGACTAGTGTCAAGACTAGGATTTTCAATCACTTGAAGCTTGATAACTAACCTTTAAACACTTTTTAAATTATATAAACTTCTCTTTCATGATCACACAATTCCAAAAAACATTTTATAATATTTCCCTTACTTCACCAAGCTTCACTATGCACACCTTCTTATAGATTCTAGACTAGGCTTCTCAAGTTACCTTGTACTCAATAAATAGTACTCAAACATGATTTACTTGACCTAAACCTTGTCATAAACCTTATAAGAATCATTAGGCTTCTTTCAAATTATTTTTTTCACATGGCTCATATCTCACTCTCATAGACCACTCATCATGTATCTTTACCAGATGCACCTTGACATTAGTGACATCAAGTGACATCAACCTTGACATCAATAAAAATTATTCTCAACAAACTCACCCTTCATCATTAATGGAAAAACATTATTTAATTTGATCACTCTTATCTACCCTAATCTAGTCAATTTCCCTTCTTGAACTTTCTCCCCCTTTGACATTAATGACAAAGGGTCTTCCACAAGCTGCCATATGGAACCACACCTTATTCTTGTCATGAATAAAATGACACAACTATTTTAATACACACTAGGCCACCATATTCTTGTCATCAACTTCACTTGAATATTATGGCCAACTTGAATATCTCCCCCTCAAACCAAGCATCCATCATGCTTTTGTTGATTGAATAATGTGTCCATGAAGCCTAATGGAGTCACCTATTTCCATAGAGCACTAAAAAAACACAAGTTCAAGAGATTCCCATATATCCATGCTCTCATAAGACTAATATCCTTCAATATCCCTTAGGACTTGATTGGCATTATAGGTTTAACCTCTTAATCAACCATTTGATCATCAATATGAGATGAGAATAGACATTCCTAAATTGATTTATCATCTGAAGTATGATCTACCATAACAAACATTCCATTTGAGCTTATAGATTGATCATGAATAACCTTTACTATCTTTGGTTTTCACACATTCATTTTCCTTCTTTCTTACACTCTAGGGGCTTCAAACCTCCTATTTTGACATGATGACCTTCTAATTTTGTTAGGATATAATCTTAAAATATGTCCTACATTATGATAATTGTAGAAAACCACCTTATATATACCTCTTGATTGATGTGAATTGTGATTCCTTCTATAGCCCTATGATTACTCATTCTTAGAAGGTCTTCTACACTCTCTTGCTCTATGATTGAATTGACTACATATAAAATAATACCCATTGAATGAGATATCATACCTCATAGAATTAAGCTATATGATAGGTATTTTTATGTTGACTTTATTGTCTTCAATATCCTTCTCCTTGATTTGTGATAACTTATTTTGGTCTTATTTGAAACCAAGACCTACATTATTAATTTTAGACTTTTGACTACTCAAGATGTCATTTAAAGCCTCATTTCTCTTTTCAAACTTCACAAAGGTCTTTGCCTTGTTAGATGCCTAATCCAACTCAACTTTCAAGGTTTCCACTTTAGTTTTATACCTAATGCATTCTTCTTCTTCTTCTTTATATTTTAGGTTTGTATTAACTATCTCCAACTATACTTCAATTTTATTGCTGATCTCATCATAATACTTAGAAATGTTACTCAATCTCTCCTCAAACAAGCCAATCTACTCTTCATAGTCTTTAACTAGTGATCTTAGTTTGTGATTCTTTATTATTTACAATTTTAACTCCTTTAGGGCACTTACCAATTCTACCTCAAGTTTCACTTCAACATCTTCTTCATCTGATTTTACATCAATAATAAGGTCTTTCCCATTTGATCAACCCTCATTATCTAATTCTATGACCATGAACATGGTTTCATTATTGCCATGTTTAGGTTCATTACTGCCATCATCACTATTAGATGTTCTTTTATCACTTACATCAGATGAGTTATCTTCTTTGGTATATAAACTATTCTTATTTTTTAATGACCCTTTCCTACCTTAATTCTTCCTAAAATATCTCTTGTTCTTGTTAGACTTATAGGCCTTCATATCATCTTCATGATGTTCATCATGTTCTTCATTATGTTCATTTTTATCCTTATTGGGACACTTGGATGCAAATTGACCAATCTTACAATAGTTAAAATATTTTAAAAATAACTTACCCTTGTAATTACCAGATCTAAAGCTCAACCTCCTTGTAAACATGGATATCCATTGACCATCATCAACATCTAAACATTCCTCATCCTTGAAATTCTTGGATTTTGACTTCTCAATTTTAAATCTACTTCCTTCTTGGGAGGACTTCCTTCATTATTTCTCATCTCATAGGCAATAAATACCATGAACCCCATCCATTTGAAGCTTGTCTAGATCTTACATCTCTTTCACTATAGATACCTTAGAGTTAAACTTAGGAGTTAGTGATCTAAACACCTTTTGAACAACTTTAAATTTTTTCACCTATTTTCCCAATCATCTAATGACATTGACAAATTAATCAACCTTTAATAAGTAAGATTCAATAGTTTCCTCTTCATTCATATTCAGACTTTCAAACTGTCTCTAGTGGATATACAACTTGGATATCTTTACCTTGATGTATCTTTCATATATAGTATTTAATTTTTCCCATATATCTTTGTCTGATACATAGTGCATCACCTTCATAACCTCTTCCTCCAATAGGCCACAAAGAATGGCATTCATTACCTTGGAGTTATTTTCACTAGCCTTCTTAACTACTGCATCAGTTGGTGAAATAAGAGGAGAAATATAGCCATACACTACTGAATTCTAGATATAATGACCCTAAGATGTCAAATATATCTTCATATTTATGTTTCAAAATGCATAATTAGATTCATTGAATAACTAAGCCTTACTAGTAGAGAAACCACCTTGAGCTTGCTGGCTAACCATCCTTGCTTTTAAGATCTCTTTTAGGCTTTTAGATCTACTACAAAGGATTAGGATATAATAATAAATATTGGAATAAAAATTATTGAGAGGTGGGGTGAATTATTATTGAAAAACTTACTTATCAATTCCACTTAAGCAATCATGAACCATTCAAACAAGCATATAGATCTAACAAGCATAAACAACTATCCATATAAGTATGAAACACAAGAACACATCACATATGTGGGAAACCTTAAAGGGGAATAAAACCCATTAATATATAAAAATATACTATATTACTATAGTAAAAACACTAAATTTAGTGAATCACCCACTTTACATACCTACCAACCCCAACTAGCTAAACACCAACTCAATTGGCTTCAATAAGCACCAACTTGCAAGGAGGCACCAACCCCCTAGATGACTTAGCACCAAATTAACCACATAAATATATTGATCACATTCATAAAAAAATTTTCTCATACAAAATATGATGATCTCCTTCTTAATATCTTCTCTCTCTTTTATCCCTCTAAAACTACCTTCTAGGCTTCTTCACTCAGCTAGTCCTCTTCTTGACTTGATTAAGTCATATGACCTTTATTTTTATGAAAAAAATATCTATCAAGAATTTTTCACAGATATTATACACTCCTATGATGTTATAAAATACCTTATTCTTCTTACCAACTTTCTATATCATTAACTTACACACACCACACACAAATAGGCCTAATATTGCCTTATATTTATTAAAGTTTATTGTTCACATCCTTCTTAGTCAGCCAAACATCCTTAGCCTCTTAGTTATTCCATGGAGTATATTTTAGGACATCTCAAAAATATGTATCAAACATTATTTGAGTCCCTTTAGGTTTGACATACCTCATTTAGGCTTTAATTCATCTTTAGGTCTCATGGAGACCTATTCTCATTAGGTTTACTTTGGGACACATTACACTTTATCTTCCTTAGAAATAATTTAAAAAATTAAAATGGTAGGAAAATATCATATAACCCTCAAATATATCCCTAATAGTCTCATATATGTTCTATAACACTTTTTATCTCCATCCACCACTTGAAGCACACTATTATCACTGTTCACAATTAGGCCTGTGCACACTCAGAAAGTTTATCTTGAAAAACTAAAGCATAAACACAATTTTGACAAAAAAATGAAAAAAAAATATACAGAAGATACATGACCTTAGTTTCATAATCATGTGATTTATACTTCACAACTCAAGGCAAAGGGACTCAAATCTTTCTTTACAAAGAGCCCACAAAACTACCAACTAACCTCAAAACATAGTCATGGAAACTTGAACTTATGAAACCTAAAATAATATAAAAAAGTACATAAAAGGCATGAAACTTATCTTAAAACATAATAAATAAAATATAAAACAAATATATCATAATATCTAATAGCAATTATTGGTTTTGTAGACTAATTTGTTGACCTTCTCTCTAACAAACCTTACTCTTCCAAGTAAGCCAGTTTGGCTTCAACATTTTCATTACTTTAAATAAATAAAAAATATTATAAAAATAATGTATATGACATAAAATTACCAAATATAAACACCATTTATATTATATTCTTCAACTTAGAGCATAGAGCCTCAAACTCATCACTGCAATTTGCTTACCCAAAACTGCCAATTTGACTTAAAACACAATCATGGTGAAAATGACCTTCAAAACTTATATGAAAAATTTAAGATAATTATAATAAATATTTATGATCTTATTATATAATTATATAATTATCAAATACACATATAACAAGGTCAAATGGCAATATTGGTCTTGTAAACCAATCTCATAACCCTACACCTTCACTATCTCATCTGCACTATTATGAGCAACATTTTCATCATATCCACTGACCTCAAAATATTATATCCAACATGAAAATGTATTAAAATTATTAGAAAATGTATTCATGAACTTGGATTCATCCCTATTCTATGATAACACATCCTTAATCTTCTCACTTCTACATGTGTTTCTCATTGTTTGCACCATTAGGCTTGTTAGCGATAGGTTGTCTTGGATGACCAGTTTAGAAAACCTATGGTATATAAACTAATAAAAAAAAAAACCATGGAAATAAAATAAAAGACTCAAGATTTGTCCATCCATTTAGAAACTTTGACTTGGTCAATTATGACTACTATAATAAATCTCTAAGAAATAATGCCTTTTTTGTAGGGTCCACTCACTCACTTGATAAAAAAATCACATCTTGAGGTTCTTGGGAGAGTTAAATATAACCTAAAATAACTTGTATATCCATACAAATTCATTATGATAATTTTTTATCAGTATCTTTCACATTGGGTCATCGCTATGGTTTTAGAGAGGGTTAACACTATTTCTGGTGTTAACGATTGTTCATAAAGGATTTCTCCTCATTTATAAAAATAATACTTATAAATATTATATAAGAACCTTACACATATCTCATCAATATAATAGGTTCCCATGTAGATATTACACATGCTAATGAACACCTGAAAGTCCTTTTTGGGTTGATAACCCTTCATTTTATGCACATGAGAGACCTCAAAACTAATTTTCATTCCTTTTATTAAAAACCATGACCTAAAAATTTATACATATGATTAAAAAACCTTTAATTAAAATTTTTAATGATAATATATTCACATGTTCCTTAGAAATTGATCCTGATAGCTCATTTGGCCATGCTTTCACCATCTTGATTTACTACACCTAAGTCAACACACCTCATTAGGTCTTAAAATAACATTCAAAACTCTTTAAATGTGATCTCCACCTCAATTAAATGCTCACACAACATCTCACATTATCAAAAAATGTCAAACATCCTTCATATGCCTTGAAAATACCTCAAGACACTTGATTAGATTAGGCAGGGTTTATAACTAGTCTAGTTACAAATTTGAACTTAAGGTCTTACCCCTGTAGGCTTACCTTAAAAATTTATGAGTGATATAATGCCTAATATTAATTATAAATAAACCTTATACAAACTTTTATGCCTTTGTTCATCCATCTAACCAAGTTACCATGCTTCACACCTTCTCACAAGGTCTCTTCATGTTATGACTAGTGTCAAAACGAGGCTTCTCAATCACTTGAAGCTTGATAACTGACCTTGATTTTTTAAAAAAATTATGTACACTTATGTTTCATGATCACATAGTTCCAAAAAACATTTCATAAGCTTCTATTTACTTACTTCACCAAGCTTTACTATGCACAACTTCTCACAGGAGTCTAGACTAGGCTTCTCGAGTCACCTTGTACTCAAGAACTAGTACTCAAACATGCTTTCATTGACCTAAACCTTGTCATAAACCTTAGAAGAATTATTAGGTTGAATTTAAATTATTTCTCAATAGAGAGACATTAGGTTGCATTCAAATTCTCTCTTGTTACATGGCTCATATCTCACTCTTACAAACCACTCAACATGTATCTTTACCAGATGCACCTTGACATCAATGACATCAACCTTGGAATCAAGTGATATCAACCTTGACATTTATTAAAACACTTCTCAACATAAATATGGTATTTTTGAGGAAGGCCAAGTACTATCCATGGTTATACCTTGCAACTCATAAAAGAGAAACCCATGGGGTTCTAAAAGGTCATGGAAATCAAATAAATAAAGATGACAAAAGGAAGTCATGAGGAAGACTGGGTCCTATCCATGGTTTTATAATATAAATTATGAAGAAAAAGGGGAATCCAAAAGACCAAAAATAAAGACTAAGGTTTGTGAAAATAGAGAACTACTACAATGGGTGAGACTCAACAAAAAGGTTTAGATGGATAACATATATAAAGCATGAAAAGAAGGGAAGGATTAGGAAAAGTACTTCTTGAGGAATTGTGTGTTGGTGGGATCTTTGAAAATATGGCCTTCATTGGTTTGAAGGTGATAGGTATAAGGACCAAGAATATCTTTGACTAAATAAGGGCCCCACCATTTTTAGGAATATTTACCTTATTTGTCATGAGTGTAGTCTAATTTAAGGACATGATCACCAACATTAAACATGCGAAATTTAACTCATTTATTATGTTGCTTAGTAATACAAGAATTGTATTAGCGATTATGTTGCAAAGAAAAAAGATAGTGCTCATCAAGGAAATTGAGATCATATAGGCAAGCTTCACATAATTATTCATCAAGTATGATACCATGAAGAGAGATACAAAGAGAGAAAATCTCAACTTCTAATTAGAGGATTGATTCAAAACCATAGAATAGAAAGAAAGACATTTCCCCAGTTGTAGTAAATATGCTAGTGTGATAGGCCCAAAGAGTAGGATAGAGATGAAGGTGCCAATCCATGCAGGTTTCATGAATTTTCTTTTGGAGGACTTTATTAAGAATTTTTTTGGTGGCCTTGGCTTGGCCATTACATTGTAGATGGTAGGGTGTGGAGAATTCCTGATTGATTTTAAATTTAACATAGTTATTTGATATCTTTATTTTTGAAATTACCACCATTGTCTGAAATGATAGTATGAGGGACACTAAAGTGGCAAATGATTTGATTAAGGATGAATTTGGAGATGGTGGTACCAATGACATTAACGAGCGGTATAACCTTTACCCATTTGGTAAAATATTTTGTGGTTATGATTATAAAGACATGCCAATCCTGAGATCTACGTAATTTGCCTATGAGATCTAATCCTCACATGGATAATGGACAAGGAGACTCCATAATTTGAAGCTTGACTAGAGGTGAATGGATTAGATCATCATGAAGCTAGAAAGGAGTACATGTTTTAGTGAATTCAATGACATCCTTTTCTAGAGTGGGCCAAAATTATCCCATATGTAAGCATTTATGGGTTGTAGCATGTTCGCTATAGTGGCCACCACAAATACCCCATGGTCTTGTTTAAGAAGAGGAGGAACCTCATCTTGAATAATATAGTAGATAAATGTGCCTTCCACATTGTGGTAATATAGGATGTTATATCAAAATACATACTTAAAATATTATTTGTGAATGTGAGTTTTTTCATGAGAATCAAGGTTTTGAGGATAAGTTTGGTATTTTGGAAATTGAATGATATATTTATATCACATACTTTGTCACATGGTGATGGCCTCAATGTGGAATATAAGTGAATATTTTGGTTAAATAGAAGATGTTGATTTTATTATTTAGATAATAAAAGTGGGATCAATCAGAATTTGGTACAAGTGAAAAAGAGATGTTGAAGAAGAAAAGGAATCAACAATAAAATTTTGATCTCAAGGGATGGGCTCAATGGTAAAAGCAATGAATTATTTGGTGAGGGTAGTTGTAATTTGATAATAAGAAATCATATTCTCACTTTTGCATTGGTAATCAACATTTACTTAGTGATAAATGAGTTGGGAGTCACCTAAAGCATGCAGATATTGGATATCTAGATAAAGGGCTGCTTTCATGTCTAATATTAAAGCTTTGCACTCTACCATGTTGTTAGCAACATCTAATGCTAGGAAAAAAGCTAATGGGATGATTTTTCCAAGAGGGTTAATGAGGATACAATCTATCCTATCTCCCTAAAGGCATTTAGCACCATCAATATGAAGGGTCTAAGTATCTTCGTGTCGATAAACATTAATTTCAAGAAGTTTCTTTGATAACTATTTCGGGTTTAGTAGTATCAAGGGAGATAGCAGATTCATCAAGATTAATTTATTATAGGTCAACAGTGAAGTTATGAAAGTAGTCTTTAAGGGATATGGCTTGGTTGGTACCTTCAACGTAGAGAATATTGTCATCGAGAAGGCTATCTTGAAGGAGGTTATTAACTGGTACAAGAGCTGTGACAAGTTAATCGATAATGATTTATCCTTTGACAAATTCTTGAGTAATATTTTAGAGATAAAATTGCATGAGGACCATACACTTGCCAATTCTATCTTTAGGAATAAAGGCTTTAGAAAAGAAGTGATGAAGGGGATCGGAATGGATGATAACATAAGTGGTTTGATAAAGCATATACTGTCAAAGTTTTTTAGAACAAAAATAAATGGTGAGACAATTATGTTCAAATTTTGTGTAATGTTTCTCATAATCAATGAGGCCTTAGCTAATATATTAGATGACATATTCCCTTCTAGTATCATCTTGTTGGGTAAGAATTGCACCAATTGATATGGGTGTGGAAGAGGTATACAATATTAAATGTCGATCATTTTAAGGGAGATGAAGAGTAGGTGGATGTAGCAATGATTCTTTCATATTATCAAATGTATTTTGATAAGGAATCATCCATTCTAAGGAATTACCTTTCTTAAGAAGAGAATTTATAGAATAAATATGATAAGCCATTTAAGAAATGAAGCATCTAATTTCCCCACATTTACTGAGGTAAGTGTAAATGTTCAAAATGGATCAAGGGATGGGAATGCTGATGATAGCATTAATCTTGGTAGATTCAACATCGATGACACAGAGAGTGACTATGAATCCTAATAGTTTTCCAGATGTGACACCAAAAACACATTTTTAAGAATTTAGTCTAATTTTATATTTAAGGAGGTGATTTAAGATGATGGCAAGATCAGATAGATTAGTTTTATGACATTTGGATTTATTAATGAGTTCATCCACATTATTTTATATAATTTTGTGAATAAGATCATGAAATATGTGAGTCATTGCCCGTTGATAGGTGGATCCAACATTTTTGAGGCCGAAGGATATTTCAACATAGTAATAGGTGCCCCATTGTGTGGTGAAAGTTGTCTTATGTTGGTTGATGCACAACTAAATAGATTCTTTAGTAAAATTGTTTATTCAGATCAAAATTTGCATTCTAGTTTCTAGACAAAAGGTGAACATTTGTGAGGAACTTTCAGAGAAAAATTAAAACCTTCATAGTTAATCTAGAAATTACAAAGAAAAGATTCAAATCTCCTTTGATTATAAATTTTAATTATAAATTTGTTGTTAACAGGAACAACTATTCTCTTTCAGGGTAATTTTTCATAGAAGCTTTCTAATAATAATTTCTTGAAATTCAACTCAATTTTCAATCTCCACCACAACATCATTCATCTATTAACACAAGTTATAGTCTTCTTACAAGACTACTCTCCATGCTTCCTTATTTTTGTTACTTATGTGATTTGAAACCACAATCCTTCCTTCTATAATTTCTAAATAAACAATATTTTGATTAATTTACACCTATATTTAATCTATTCTCCTATCAAAATATCAATTTCAAGCTTAAATATTAAACAACTACAATTTTATGACTATATTCTCCTCAATTATCATTTAGAAGCTACTATAAATTCCTTCTTGGAAATTTTCTATGCCTCTTTTTGGCTTTGCACCTTTTATTTCAATAATTTCTTCAATTTCTAATAAAAATAAATCTTCTTTAGGAATTGGAATAGAATAATAAATTATTCAACAAGATGTCTTGCCTTAACTTGAGTTGACCACTTCAAATTCTTTTCATGCATTCAACGTTTTAAATAATTAGTCCCACCATGCAAAATCCACACCATATTTCAAGAGGAGGAATTTAATTCCAACCATGCGAATTCCCATGCCAATTTTCATGAAAGAGAATTATTTTATTAAATAAGTGCAATTCTCTTTCTCTTAAATAAATAAATTGCATGCAAACTCTAATAATTAATTCTTCAACCATAAATTTGTGAAAATGGTGCTTTTAGGAGAATATGAAGATAAATAAATTAATATTTGAATTTAATTCACTACCACTTGAACTTACAACTTCCCATTCATTGGTTGCACCTCTTATTTGAAGAATTAAATATAATTCCACTTACAACAACTGTATCTCCTTGTTTTCTCCTAAAAGTAAAATATTTATTTATTATTCATAAAATAACATCTAAAAACATCCTACAAAAGCTCCAAATCTTGCCTTTTTAAACTCTCTTCATGTCCAATTAATTTCCAAAAAACATCAAGTTGAAGCATATCTATTCTCCCTATTATTCTCTTGACTTATCTAAACAAAGAAGATAAAATAACAAACAAACTTAATCTAGAATTATATTTTTAATGACTTAATTATCCACTCTAGACACCTAAACTCTCTAAAATACTTCTAGAATTTAATACAATTATTCAAAATTAAAATAATATAACTAATAATTAAATTGGTAATATGAGCCAATTTTAATTATTCAAATGTTTTTCTTTTAAAATAAACTAAATGGACTCAAATAAAATTATTTGTTTCATCAATCTTCATTTTACTTCTTTGAGTCTCGATGCTCCTGCATCAATCCACTGGGGTTCAAAAAATGTTTTCTAATTTCTTCTTTGGTACTTTGGTACTGCTATGTCTTCTTATCCAATTGCATCCTCTAGGATCCCATGATTCATATGATGATAGAAAATCTATTTCACCTTAAATGGATTGAAAGTGAATTTTATTAAAATCTTGGATGTCTTATATGAAGTTTTGAATACTATTATGGTTCTTCATTATACCTGCACAATAAACAAACATGTCAAATGAAAAAAATTCTTCTTTTTCTTTTGTACTTTGAAGTCCACCTGGTTCCTTTGCAAACATTATCTTTCCATTTAGTGCATCAATATGCACTCCCTATTGTTATTTTTCATTCTTGTTTTCATCTTCCTAGATGGTCACCAATTATTTGCCATCATTTAATCTAAAATCACCTTCATTGTTTTTCAAGACAACTTTCCTTCCATTCTATGTCTCCTATTATTTTGTGATCATATTGCCTTCCATGGAAATTTTCCTTAACAACTTCACATTTTTAGCAAATCCTTTAAGAAATTCCACACTTTTAATAAAATTCAAATTATTAGACAAATCTGAAAATAACCCTTCAACATTATTTTGTGGCAAATTTTTAGGCTTCAAAGACAAATTACCTTGTTCATCCACTATATCATTTACCTCAGGATGATTAATTGACATTTCATTTACTTTATTCACTTCTTGTTGCTACAAAAACTCCTTTTTACCTACAATCAACACCTTAGAAGCATGCTCAACAACTACAATTTCATCTTTCAATGGCAACAATGTATGTTTACACCCTTTTCAAAATTATATGTATTTATTTTTTCATCATGAATGGCCTTCATGTCATATTTCCATGGCCTTCCTAGCATAATATGACATACACCAATTGGCATTACATCACATATTACTACATCCTTATAATTTCCTATCTTAAATTCTACCTTACATTACTCATTTACTAAAATTTGATGATCTTTTCACAGCCATAAAACTTTGTAAGGAGTAGGATGTCTTACCTTAGACAAGTTTAATTTACTTACCATTTTTGCAGACACAAGGTTGTCAATGCTTTCACTATCAATAATTACCTTACAAATTTTACTTTGTGCTTTGTAGGTTGTCCTGAACAATGCTTTCCTCTAAGGAGGTTCTTTTACAACTTTCTTACTTGATTTGATTAGAATCCATTTCATAAGTAAGGATTCACCAATTTTAAGAGCATCTTCATGCATATTAGATGTAATATATTCTTCATCTTGAGCAACTTGAGCAATATGAACATTTCCATTGCTACTAGATGCATACTCAAGACATTTATGAGACCTATGCCCAAATTTACCATATTTAAATCACCTACCAATAAAACCACTACTTCTACCTCTATCAAATAGTCTCTTACCTCTAAATTCTTGACCACCTCTTACAACTAGTTCTTGTCTTTGTAGGTTGCTTTCTTCATTATGCATTTGTAACCATTTTCTTTCACCTGACTATTCACTAGATTGTCCTTTACCCCTTACATATTGGATATATTTTCTTGACACTTTCTCTTCAGCATTCAGAGCAAGTTGATAGGTCTTTTATAATAATAAAGGTGTTAATAGATTAATTTAATCCTATATATTATATCTCAGTCTATTGAGAGACCTATCCACCTTTTCTACATCATCTTTAATATGCCTTAATTTGATTGTTAGCTTATACAAATCTTCAGTATACTCTATTACTGATTTTTCATTTTTTTCTTTACATTTTGAAAATTTATAAATAACTCAACCTAATCATCTTTTGTAATGAATTTACCTTTAAATTTTGCCACCATTTTGTCCTAGCTTTTGATTCTAGGCATTCCCTTTCTTCTTCTTTCCTCTTGTACTCCATCCCACTAGAGGAATGCATGACCCTTCAATCTAGTCATAATAAAATCAACCTTCTTTTCATCAATAACATTCTTAGAATCATAATATTTATCTAATGCACTTACCCAATCAATGAGATCTTCAAGATTGAGGTTGCCGTCATACACTAGAAACTTTATTTTGGACCTTGCACCAACATTCATAATTATTCTAATCATCCTTTCCTCCACTATCTCTTCTTCCATCACCAATTCTTCATCTTCATCTTCTCTCTATCACTGACATCTCCTATGTTAGATCCTCTTTTTTGAGCTAATTCTAAATCCTATTTTTTAGTTCTCAAGTTTCTTATCTCTTCCATTACTTTTACTTGTCTAGCTTGGCCTGGTTTCCTCCTTTCTCTACCTCTTGCTCTCATTGCCATTTTTACAAATTTATTTACTTAAAAATCTTTGGATCTTTTTATAGAGATTTTCACTCTGATATCAACATTGATGCACAACTAAATAGCTTCTTTAGTACAATTATTTATTTAGATCAAACTTTATATTCCAATTTCTAGACAAAAGGTGAAATTTATGAGGAACCTCCGGAGAAAAATTAAAACCTTCACAATTAATCTATAAATTGAAAAGCAAAGCTTCAAATATCCTTTCATTGTAAATTTTAAATATGAATTTGTTTTTAATAGGAAAAACTATTCTCTTTCAGGAGAATTTTTCATAGAAGCTTTCTAATAATAATTTCTTAAAATTTAACACAATTTACAATATCCACCACAACACCATTCATCTATTAACACAATTTATAATATTCCTACAAGACTACTCTCCATGCTTCCATCTTTTTGTTACTTATATGCTTTGAAAAAACAATCCTTCCTTCTGTAATTTCTAAATAAACAAGTTTTTGATTAATTTACACCTATATTTAATCTATTCTCTTATCAAAATAACAATTTTAAACTTAAATATTAAACAACTACCATTTTATGACTATATTATCCTCAATTCTCATTTAGAAGCTACTACAAATTCCTTCATAAATGTCTTCTATGCCCCTTTTTGGCTTTCCACTTTTTATTGCAACAATTTCTTCAATTTCTAATAAAAATAAATCTCCTTTAGGCATTGGAATAGAATAAATAAATTATTCAACAAGATGTCTTGCCTTAACTTGAGTTGACCACTTCAAATTCTTTGCATGCATTCAATGTTTTAAATAATTAGTCTCACCATGCAAAATCCATGCCATATTTTAAGAGGAGGAATTTAATTCCAACCATGCGAATTCCTTTTCCAATTTTCAAGAAGGAGAATTATTTTATTAAATAAGTGTAATTCCCTTTCTCTTAAATAAATAAATTGCATGCAAACTCTAATAATTAATTCCTCAACTATAAATTTGTGAAAATAGTGATTCTAAGAGAATATCGAGACAAATAAATTAATATTTGAATTTAATTCACTACCACTTGAACTTATAGCTTCCTCTTCACTGGTTGCAACTCTTATTTAAAGAATTAAATATAATTCAACTTGTAACAATAACTGTATCTCCTTGTTTTTCTTGAAAGTGAAATATTTATTTATTATTCATAAAATAACATTTAAAAATATCCTATAGAAGCTCCAAATATTGTCTTTTTAAACTCTCTTCATGTCCAATGAATTTCCAAAAAATGTCAAGTGGAAGCATATCTGTTCTCCCTATTATTCTCTTGATCTATCTAAACAAAGGAGATAAAAGAACAAACAATATTTATCTATAATTATATTTTTAATGACTTAATTATCCACTCCACACACCTAGACTCTCTAAAATACTTCTATAATTTACTACAATTCTTCATAATTAATATAATATAACTAATAATTAAATTGGCAATATGAGCCAATTTTTATTATTCAAATGTTTTTCTTTTAAAATAAACTAAATGGACTCAAATAAAATTATTTGTTTCATTAATATTCATTTTTCTTCTTTGAGTCTAGATGCTCTTGCATCATTGGTCTTTGGGGCAAATGTGAATTTGATTATAACCTAAGAAACCATCCATGAGAGACAAAATTTCATAACCAGTGTAGAATCGATAATGGCATCTATTGAAGGTAGAGGAAAATTGTCCTTGGGACAAGCAATATTAAGATTATGGAGATCGATGTAAATATGAATGACCATAATGACGTTCTTCCAAATAGGGACTATGTTAGAAACCCATTCAGAATAGTCTACTGGTTTGATAAACTTATCATCAAGAAGTTTGATAATTTCTCTATGGCATAAGGTGGAAAATTCAAGAGGAAATTTTTTGTTTCTTTTGGTGCACATGTTTGGCATCAAGATACGTGATGATATTTTTCACCATAATTATAGGGTCAATACCAAACATGTTCTCATATGACCAGGCAAAGATCTCATGATATTTATCAAAAATCAAGCTAAAGTTATCATGTTTATTAGGTGTGAGTTTGTAGGAAACTATAATTGGTCAAGGGCATGATAGAATGCCATATTTGATGTGAGTAATTTCTTCAAGATGAATATCATTTCCATCTTGGAAACAATATGGTACATTAGGTAAAGAATAAATGTGACTTGATTAAGTGTCAATGCTAGTGATGAAGTGGTTGAAACAAGGTGATTTATTTTTGAAATTCTCAAGTTTATGATGTTACCGAGGAAGTTAACGTTCTTTGGCATGAAGTAATTCAAAAATGGCTTCATCATCAGGAAAAGTGGGAAGAGGCGCATAATACTTGACATCCACTTCAAGATTGAGAATTTGATTACCATGGAGATCATACTCAGAGTGTATCTGGTGGACATCTAGGCTTTGGCATCTAATGTAATATGGGGAGTGGAAGGAGTAGGTTGATTGGATAAGATTATTGTAGTATTAGTTTTTTTGATGGGGGAAGAATTAGATGCAATGATGGGATCTTTAGGAGGTAGAGAGGATGCAAGAATTTTTGGATGTTCAGAAGGTAGGATTTGTTTGACCACCCAAGGAGTATCAAGAAGGGGAGAATTAATGGTAGGTACATGACCTTTGAGAGCTATTAAAAATATTTGAAAATGGTGTGAAAATCATGGTTGAAATAATGTATTTAGTCTAAAGGTTTTTGATAATGCTGAACATCCAAGTCTCAGGATTGAGTTTGGGCCATGATGTAGTTATTATCAAAGGTTGAAGAAATGGTACATGCTTAAAATTCATGAGAAATTTTAGACAGAGAAATTTTGAGATAACTAAATTTTTATGGAGACATGATTAAAGTATCTTGGAATAATTCAGCCACTCCATAGTCATTGCATATGAAGGCATCTTCTAGGTAAGAAAGATCCTAAGCATTATGTGGAGGTGGGAAATCAATGATCTCATTAATGAGAGGAATAGTGTGATCATGAGATAATAAATAAGAAGGAAGCCACTCCGAGATATATGGAGGTTGTTTAGTAGTTTTTAAAGCATGTTAAAAGTCATTTGGTTCATCATCATTTGAATCAATAAGAGTTACCTATAAGTCTAGACTGATGTTGATGAATTCTAGTAAGGGAGTGTTATTTATTGTTGGAATGGTAGGAATGCGATATTGAGATTTGGGATTGAGAAGTTGAATAATCCAAGGGTTAGGATCAGCCTCATGTTTATAATGTTTGATGTTTTGTAGAAACTTGATGCATTAAATACTAGAAGAGGTGATGGTCCTCATTCTATCAGTCTAAGGGTGGCCTATGAGTATGTTGCAATATAGGGGCAAATCAAGGACCATAAGTTTAGTTTGAATTATCTTAAGTCTAATTATAAGGGGAATCCAAATACAAGTGAGTGTATTTTGATTAGTTTTATCAAATCCATGACATGTTAGGTGGGTTTACTTGAGATGATCCTTATTATAGCCAAGTTATTGGATGATACACAAAGATGCCACATTAATACCAAACCCTTTATCAAATAAAAATTTATGAATAAGGGTATTATTAATGGTTATTTTAATGAATAGGATTGGATCATCGGTGTGAAAAAGGATCTTGTCATTAATCATGTCTTCTTCAATAAATTCAATAGAAGGCTTGGAATAAGGACAAATGGATTCAATGATATGCAGGCTGGTAGGTTGAGGCTCAATAGAAGGTGGTTCTTCATCTATAGAAGATGGATATTCAATTTATTATAATTATTGCACAAGGAAATTGTGGCAATAAGGGGAGGTAAGAAATAACTCCATAAGGGGAATCTTGCAAGGCATGGAGTTAAGTTCTTTGACAAAATTCCAATGAGATTAAGAAGAAGAACTAGTGTGAGGTTTAGAAGGTAAAGTATATTTTGAAAAAATGGAAGTGGTTGGGGATTCAAAATAAGGAGGGGTTTCCTTGTTAACTTCCAAATATAAATGAGTGGTTTTAGTATTTTTTAGAAGTTGCTCTTCCAAAGATGGTTTCTTAGGTTTAGTGACAGGATCTTTGTGAGCTAGTTTGTGATGATAATTGACCTTAACTGCATTAACATATTGAGAATTATTATAATATTGGTCATAGTTAGGATTAGTGGCACAAACATCCTTGGTATTTTATTTACTAGTATATGTGGGAATAGATTTTTGGTTATTATAAGAAGTTTTGCAAGCTTGTTATTTTTGAGAAGCAGTGTTATATACTTGACGATGGAGTTAGATCATGGCTTCATGATTGAAGGAATCACTAAGCATATAGGAGACAACAAATTTAGTAAGCCCTCAATAAGTTTCATGGGAATGACCAATATCTTCATGTAACCAACAAAATTTATTAGGGTCATACCATTTAGGAGAATTATTAGGATAACTAAAGGGGTTAGAGAGCTCTAAGAATTATTGCATTTGCTACATAATTAGTGGTATGTGAGAAGATGGGGGATTTTCAGATTTGGCAACTCATAGTTTGATTTGAAGATTAATGATAATGATGGAATTAAAATAAGTTTTAAAATATCCTCTCAGGAATTTGTTATTAGGTTTGAATTTCTTCAAGAGGAAGTCTTGATGTTTGGCTTGGTCAAGAGCTTTGTTAAGTGTTTGAGGGGCAAAAGTTTAAACCTTATATTAAAGAAATAGAGTTAAAGTAGTTAGAAATAGTTTGAATAGATTTTATCAATCATGTTATGGTTGGACTTATGGTCCAGAGATTTACATCATTTAATAAAATTATGAGTTGATTTGGTGGGAGATTGCTTAGCATTGATGAAATGGCTAAAGAAATTTTTAGGAAGGTCATTGTGTTGAAATTATTTAACTAATGGATTGACTAAATCCTTAAGTTACCAAATGGAATGTTGGGGAAGTTAGTTGTACAATTCCAATATATTTCTAGTGAAGGTTTTAGCTAGAAGTTTAGTTATGGGAACAATATTAGTTTGTATCCACTCTTTATAAAGATTTCTAAATGATTTAATAAAAGATGTAGGGTCTTTGGTCCCATCATACTTGATAGTTGGAGAGATATTACCAATATCAATAGAGATGATGAAAGGAGATAAAGGCTCATTTTACATATTTTAAAGCATTTTTTATTCATGATAGGTTGAGGAATAACATTTCCTAAGGCATCTCTAAGAGGTAGAGGAATAAAATTTGGATGAGTTTGAGGAATTAAAACTGGAGGTTGATTAGCCATATTGATCAAATGGCATTGTAATTACATTATTTGAGTGGATTTAGAAGTTTGTATTGTGTTCATTTTTTGTATGACTTGTGCAATAATTTGAGTCATATCAATTGGCATGTTGGTGTTTTTAGAAAGGCTCCCTGAATTGGTATTAGAGGGAGGTTTATTGGGAGGTAAATTGCTAGTTGGATTATTGGATAAACTTGTGTTAATTGGTTCCATGCTATGTTGAAAAACTTGAAGATGAGAATTGTCTTGATAGATTTAAAAAGGATCAGATCCACCTATTTCATCTTGAGGTGTAATTTGAACCATGTTACAATCCAAGAGGTACTCTAAGAGTGAGGGTTCTCTTGGGAGGTAAAAAGAGGGAGAAAACAATACCACATATAGTGTCGAAATAGATTTAAGTTGTTCAAGAAGATTATAATAGGGGATTTCTTAGTGTTTTGAAGAAATGAACAAAATTTTAAACAAGAAAAGAGATAAATTAGGGATAGAGAACTAAGTCGACCAGATTGGGAGGGAAGTTAGCCAAACAAAGAACTAGATTGGACAAGTATCTGAGAGTAAGGGAAATGAATTAGATACAAAGTCGATTGGGTTGACTATGTATTGATGAAAAGGGGCTAAAAAGAGTACATAATCAACTAGGTCAACTATGTACTACTAGATAGAAGGAAGAAGAGTATAGAGTTAATTAGGCTGACTATGTACTATTGGATAAAGGCATAATAGATAGATAAGAGACATAGTCATGTTGGTTAGCTATATACTATTGGTAGGGAGAAAGATAGAGTCTATAAGAGACTGTATCGACCAGAATGATAATGTTCTAAAATAGGGTAAAATTTTGCAATATAAATGAAGTAAGAAATAAAATAAAACACAAAAATAATTGGATCAATATGAGTGATCCAATTGGGGCACACAACACAAAACATTGCACCAGTGCTGGCCAATGCAATTTTTTGTAATACAACACATAATTATTAGAGAGAAAGTAATCAACTAAAAAGCTAATGCTAACTAAGTGGTCATTATGAGTGTTATTATATTATTAAGGAGTGTTTTTTTAAGTGTGATAGGAAAGTTGGATAAAAATAGGGAACTAAAAATTAATATATGGATGGTTTCAAGATGTTTAGGTTGAAATGGATCTATGTTGGCAATGGTACTAGCTTTGTATTGGGGCCTACCCCCTCACTTCACAATCCCACATAGATAAGGATGTTGACTGCTTTTCCAATATATACCATTAACCACATATTTATACTTGTCTATAAAACTAAGTTAGCTTCCCCCTTAGTGATGAAATCCAAGTAGGTAGGCCTTGGGAAGACAATTGTTTAAATGAATTTTAAATATTATGTGAAAAATAGAAAAATGGTGTAACTAAATAGTAATTTAAAAACCCACATATTTAAAATATGTGAGTTACTCTAAGTATGAAAATGATTGAAAATGAAAGTATGAATTAATTACTAGTCAATAATTGTTAATTCCCAAATTTAAAATAGTATAAAATCAGTTCAGATGACACTATATGCAAATAGTATAGAATAGAGTTGACTGGGTCACTACTATTATACATAAGCAAGAGTATTTAAGAACAAATTTGAATAGGTTGACTCAGTCTTTTAGATATAAGACAAGATATAAAACTAAGTCGACTAAGTCAACTTAGTTTACTATAGGGTTGTAGTTTTGAAGACTATTAACTTACATAAAATATAACTAAAATGAAGTACTGAAATGACAGAGAGAAAGAGAGGAACCTTGGTGGGTTGGAAGATTATTAGGATTGTAAATTTCATGATGAAGTGACTTGAATGTTGCTTTCAAATTTTGAAAACTAAGTTGACTAGTTTGACCCAATTCTATAAAACTCTATGTACTAAAGAAGTATAAGATGACTAGGTAAACCTATTTGACCTAGTTTGTTGATCTAAATCCTAGTAGAGAGACTAAGGCAACCTATTTGACCTAGTTTATTGATATGAATTCTAACTCAAAGAATACATTGACCTATTCAACCTATTTTGTTGATCTGGATGCTAACAAAGAGAATAAGATGATAGAGTCAACTTGCTTGACCTTATATTCTTATTTGGCACTAAATAAGAGTATTATGTTGACCTGTTTGATCCATTAACCTATATCTAATGAAGACTTGCATATAAATAACAAAGTCATTTTGATGCAACTATGTGTTAAACCTACACATAAAAAGTTAGAACTATATCGATTAGTTCGATACAATATCAAAAATATAAAAAAATAATAAGATGATAGAAATGAAAGTGTGAAATAAAAACTGCAAGGATTAGATTCACATTGGGTTCACCAAAATGTATGCAATGGAAAATGTATTAGATCTACAAATGAATCCTAGTTTAGAAAAGATAAATCATACTTACACTTTCAATTGAGGATACATTAGATAATTGACGTCATTACCAATATGGATCTGTTAGACCTAACCAAGGGATCTCTTACCATAAATAATACCACTAGGGAGGGTTCCAAATCCTCAAGTCAATCAAAACTACATAGCAACCCTAACTAGGTCCTATGTTTTCATATTCACTAAACTAATAACAAGTAAAACAAAGTCTAATCTAGTGCTTACCAAATTTTGTGGCACAAAGTGGGGGTAATAAACATGAAAATTAAGCATGCATAAGAGAGTCTTAATTAAGTTATGTATAGGTAAAACTCTAATGCATGAAGAGAGAAATATTATTCAAAATCCATTACTTATACTACTTATATCTAATAAAGAGAGGAGTAAAGTTAGAGATACTTACCTTGAAGATGAACCCATCGAGACTCAATATCTCCCTTGGCTAAAAGTGATTTAAAAGAAGTTTTTATGGTTTAAAAGGATCATTAAGAAAGGCTAAAACATCCAAGGCTTATCCACAAGACAAGACTCCTCTCCAAGTAGAAACCCTAAGCTAAGACTCCTCAAGTAGAATGGCAGAATAGTAGATTGTAAAGAAGCACAAATGAATAATTAACTCTTGTTGTCTCTATAATAATGCTAAAATGAATGTGTTTATATAGGTAGATATAACCTTAAACCCTTTCAAAATTTTACAATGATAAAGTCAACGCATTCAACCTAATGTCACAATTGAAAAAAATAAACTAGGTCATGGACTAGGTCAGCAAGGATCTGACCTAGACCCTAATAAGTTTTGTCAATAAGAATACAAGGTCGATGTGGCTGACTATGTCATGTAAACTATCAATAAATGGATTTAGGTTAGGTAAGGGATAATGAAGGTGGTAAAATACTAGAGGAGGGTGAAAAATAGGAGGTAAAGCTTAGGGGAATGGTTTTAGGAGACAAGTGTGTAGATATCAAGTAGAAAAAAGGGACAACAATCTTGCAAAGGACCAATGGTATACCCATCCCTTTCTTGGTACACCCTTTAAGACATGAACTCAAGGAGATTGAGACTCGATAGGTTCTTTCAAGATAAAAAACATCAATAATTGATAAATTTTAAAAATATTATGTGTATATAGTGGGTCTCTCGACTAGGCATGATTAGATGCTAGGAACCTAGTCTTGGATGTTATTGACCACCCCAGATGTGTTGAAAATGCTAGTTTTGGGCCATAAAGCACTAGAGGTGGAGCTATCTAGTTGTACCTTCAACTTTGACAACATTTGTTGTCAGTGATTTTGTGTTCCTAAATAATGGATCATATATATGGAGAGAAGAGAATAAATGGCCAAGTTGAGTATAGTGGATAGGGAGACAACATAGTTTATGAAGAAAAAAAAGAGCTATAACTGCCAAAATATTCCAAGGCCTCAAGAGATATGAGAATTACAATCTTTCACTACTTCAAAGGGCCAAAGAAGAGTCTCCAAATAAGAATGTAAATCATCTCTAAAGAGAGAACAACCCCAAAGGAGGAGGTAGAACATATCCACTTTATCAAACATGCAAATTAAAATGTATATGAGAATATGAAAAGGGTATGGAATAGACAAGTATTCCATTGTTTTTTTCAATTATACTTATAATAAAAATGTGGTATTTATATAAATTCAATGAATATAAAATTTGAATATCAAGTATCAAATGATATTAAACAATTTTAACAAGGTTATCCATAATATAATAGTGATAAATGATGTAACCCGATTATGGGAGTTACACCATAGTAATAAATGACTATCTCAAACATTATACTCTTTTCTTTAATATAGTTTTAATTTCAACACATATTGAAAAATTGTAAATTGGTATTAATAATTTGTACAAAGGAAATACTAAAGATGATCATATCTAAATATGGTCATGCAACCATCAAATTTAATTTTACAATAATAATGTGAGCCAAATTATATGTGAAAAGATGACCACCAAAAAATGTGAACATATATATGTATCCATAAAATCCATAAAGGTATACAAAATAAGAAAATAATAGAATGTTAGATGAATGTCATATAGGTATACAATGCCAATAATGCATATATTTCCACATAAGCATATAACAAGTTACACCATCTAATAACATAATAGAGTGTTAGGTGAATGTCTTATATACATACATTACCAAAAAGCATAAATATTTTCATATAGGAATACAAACAAGTACATCATCTAAAATATCTTACTCATCAAATAGTCTCCCTCTATTTACCTTCCTTAAATAAGACTCTCCTTGGGATGCCCTACTCTTAGTTGGAGATCCCTCAGATGCTTTAGATTTCTCTAAGGTCTAATTGCCAGTCCTTATACATGCATATCTCACCTATAGATGAACCTATTCCAATATTACTTTATTAGAAAAATTGCATACTATACATGCAACCAAGTTTATAAATTAATTTTAAACTAGAATATATAAACAATTTAAACATGCACTTATTGTAACATCACGGCCATGTGCAATCTATACATGATACTCAATAGGGTTAGTGATAGGTTGAGGTGCATGAATAGGTATGTGAAATGGGGAATAAACATGAGAAGGTTCCCTACTAATCATCTAAATGAGACTATTAGATGTCATACAAAAAATGCTTCATATATAATACATTCACATAAGTTATATTTTTCAAAGTATGTAGTAAAATTATTAAAACAAATCTATTTTTACAATTTAAAATTACAAGTTAACATGCACCTCAATGAGTTCTTATGCAAATGACATTGTAGCAACAATGCCTATGTATGTCTCTAATTTTAGAGATGGAGGAGTGTCTACTATCATCATTAACTAAATAAACAACCTTGCTTAGTTTTATAGAGGAATTAAGCTATTGTATAACATGCATGAATCGCACAAGGGAATAAACTTGAGGATTTAGAAGATAAATAGTGTTACTATAAGTAGTAATGAAAATATTGAGTACTTAAGAAACACTATGAAGAAGAGATGGTAATCAAGCAAAATGTGAAGCATTAAAATAATTTGAAAAGGTGAAGGAACACCAACAATATGATTAGAATAAATAAGAGGAAGAATATATTTTGAAAAAAATATGAAAAATACATCATTAGACATTAAAGGAGACTGTCTAGAAGGTTGATCATTATTAGGTTATCGATTTTATCTCTATATATTTCAACACATCTCACAAGTATAATTTGTTTTCACATCATTGTCAGTCAAATTTTATTTTGAACATGTATGATTTTCAGTTAAGAGCATATATATATATATATATATATATATATATATATATATATATATATATATATATATATAGAGAGAGAGAGAGAGAGAGTATAATGTTAACTCAAAATTTTACCTCTATATATGCAAACAATGGCATAGTAGCATTGATAGATGTAGTAGTGTATGTCCCACAAGATGACTCTACATAGGTAAACATCACCTAGCTAAGATCAACAAATGTTGTTGTGGACCATGAAGATGTAGGCACCATCTCCTCCTGTAACATAAATATTACATATATATTATTCAATATTTGTGTAAGTTAATTTTTATATTTTAAATACAAATATAACATACTTTCAACTTGATATTTATATAAAAGATACCTGCATGTGTGTAGTGATCGACATGTGTACACTAAATGTACATGATAAAAATTCATCATCATGAATATATCATCTAGTCCCTCAAAAGAACCACCATCATCATCCAAAGGTCCACTTCATATAGCACCATAACATTTATAATGGTGAGGTTGGGTACTCACATTGGGTGGATTATCTCTAGCACTAGTATTAGAAAGCCTACTCGTATATTGAATAAGTGTATTAGTAATTGAATTAAGTACATGAATAGTATCAATGTCTGTGACCTCCTTCACTATAGAGGGGATCTCAAGTTGAAGTGGGTTTTGGGTAGGGATCCTTGTAGGCCAATTAAGCACATGACATGTACCTAGTTGATCCTACATAGAGCCTTTTCCTTGGTCTTGAAACTCACCATATCCAAAATGGTTGGGAATCTCATTGAGGACAAAATTGCACTAGAGTTTCCTCAAAATATATAATAGGAAGTTATGGTTTTTACATGGTGGGTAATCAAACACCATCCACCATCGGTCTTAAAAATGATTTATAATCAAATTGTGTTGGCATCGATGGATTGGGAAACATTTAGTGGTTATTAGAAAATTTGCATTGGTTGTTGGGTCCATGAATAAGGCACAAATTAGGTCTTTTGATATTTATTTATTCTTCACTTCACATGTTAGCATTTGTTTAACATAGTAAGCCCTACATTTATCCCTATATGATTCCTACCTATTAATTTCACTTGTTATCGAGTCAACTTGATCTATAACTAAATCTAGGTTGTTGGCCAAAAATGTGTGATGGGTATTAGTCGATGTGGGGTCCTTCATTATCATAATTGTTTGTTCAATTTCTATTTTTTTTTCAACTATGTTGTAACTAGATCCTCTTGACTACCTAAAAAATCTTGTGGAACTATAGGAGAGCTAGGAGGGTTAGGAGGATGGTTAGAAGGATAGTTAGCATGATATCCTCTTACAGTGGAATGAATTAAAATAATATTATTTAGTAATTAAATAATGCAAACAAAAATAATTGCCAAAATTTAGTTTTAATAGGTTTAGGTTTTTATTACTTACCTCCCATCTATGGTGCCATTGTTGATTCAACCAAGTATCAGGTGATTCAGGTGTGTTTTTGTCCTCCTCCAAGTATAATGCAATTTTACTTTAGCCAAGAAAAGAATAGAGTAAGTAGGAAAATGAAAATTAAATGGGTATGCCTATGAGTTGGGTGTTTTGTTTGTAGTTCAAATAACATGTATGTGTTATTAAAACTAAACATAATGCTTACATGCTATTTCCACTAAGCTTAGTGGCAATAACATGTATACATTATTTGGAATATATAACATGTACATGTTATGGCTTAGAAATATTGAGCCTAAATTTAAATAATGTGTACATGTTATGGTTATATCATGTATGCATCATAATAAATTTTCATGGTATTATCCCCTAGATCCATGCACTTACCCTTGTAATAATTCTCTTTGTAACCTTTGGTAGTTGTAATTGTATTCTCTTATTATGTGTATAAACATGTAATATATGCATCCAACCTAGGATGGATGACATACATGACATTAGTGATAGATAACATGCCCTGAATATGTAATATTTTTCATATGCATTGTAATTTTACGTCTTCAATATAGGTAAGTCAAAGGAAGTCTTTCTCCTTCTGATCATAAGAACTTGCATTCATAGACATGATATAACATTGTACATCTTTGTACATTTCCCTATTCATTATTAAGGAAAATTATTTGAATTTAATACAAGTATTAGAGTTCAAATTTTTACTTGAATGTGTGTTTGTTTTACTTTCTATAATGTTAACCCAACATGCACTCTTCACAACATCATTGCTTATCTCTATGTGTAGGGTTGTATCCCATACACAAGGTCTTGGCCCTCATGGTGTGGGTAATTGGTATGAAATTATATCTCTTTCTTATGCCTATAAACATTTGAGCATAATAAAATAAGGAAGGATTACCAATCAACTAGCTATTTTAGCCTTCTTGGAATAATGTCGTAGAAAAATAAAAATAGCTGACATTGAAAAAGAACTTGAGGTAGCCCTAGATGCTCAAAGATCATTATGGATACCCTTGAAGTAAAACACGCTAAAATGCTATCCAATTATATTATTTGATGGTTCATCCCATCCCAATCACTTCAAATTCTCTACTACAACACATTTAATAATAGTTCAATAAAAGACCCCCTAAAAATTGCTAGTCAATTTTGACATTCCCATGTTTGAAGTAAAAATCAACACTCTAACATTGGATGTCTAGATTTGACATCTTGAGGCATACTTATTAGTAGAATGATTGATTGATTTTGTTAATATTTCCTCCACTATTTTGAATATTTCCACTCTAATGGTTCATTGTTGGGATACTTTTAATGCACCACACATGCAAGACTATGTTTGAATCAAGTCCTTAAAGAAATTTATTGACACATTTAAGGAGTAAAATTCTCTCTGCCACTTTGAGGATGAATAAAAAAAGTTTCAAGCATTATTCCAATGCAAATATTTGTTGTTGGAAGAATAAACCAACAAGTTCCATGACTACAACACATGCTTATGTGAGAACTTGACTGAATAACATAAGGTATTGAAGTATATCATTAGAATTTCACCTTATATCAGTGTAAATATGGAGTTTTAAAATTTTGAATATATCACAATAGAATCATCATAACACTACCAAGATCAAATCTAATGATCTGTGCAACACTTTAGGTGACACTTCATGGGACAATTCGGGCAATGGTTCTACCCCAATTGGTGGTAGAACTTCTAGGAGCCATAACTTTTGAACAATTCTGTTTGACTCCCCATTCAAACTATTGAAAATTTAAGAATGAGGAGAACAAGATGAGATGGTACAATTCTATGCTTAGTGGTCTTTGACCCCTAAATCCCAATGGAAGTGCCCATAATTTCAATTTTAATAGTGTTGTCTAAAAATAAAAAGTTTCTAAAAATAGTAATTTCTCAAATTCTATGTTGTTTTAAATCATGAAAGTCAAACCAATTCATCTCCCTTGATATTGGTGACCTTAAAAATCCTCCTCCTACCTTCAAACTATGTATGAAAATAGATGTAGCCTGAGAAGGGGATGAAACATCTCTTCCCAAAGATAAGCATATGTTTTCTACAATTTTGTGAGCAATAAAACATCTCTTCTCTAAGATAACATTATATGATTGTGTTAATTTTATGTTCTTGATTTATAGTTCAACCAAAACCTTTGAGTTTTTTATCAGCTAAGGAATAAATGAAACACTATCTAACCTTTTCATCCAACACCATGCTTAACAACCAGCCCACATAGAACTCCCCATCTCAAACTCTAGCATAGAATAAAAACACTTTTCACAAATGAGACTGACCTAAGAAGGACCAAAAAAATTACTCCTCCCATGCCTTCTACCTCAAACAAAGGCAAGAAAAATTTCATTGAGAATTGGTGTCGTTGAGATTTATCATAGACCCATGAAGACTATAAATTTTGAGCATAATAATCCTTGATTCCATAACCTACATCAAGTTACACATATATAAATGAGACTAAATTAAATGTTACTTATTTGAGAACCAACACCACTTCCAAAGATACCTTTGAGGAGTGTGAACACATCTTCCACACCAAGCTATGGGCCAAGGGTCAACTTCTTCATGTTATCATTGGTAGTGGAAGATAAAAGACCATCATCACACAAGCTACAACACAACACCTTGGAATTGTCATTATTGTGCATTCAAAGCCATACTAATTGGGGTGGATTAATCAAGGGAAAGATAGATAGGTTTAAAGGCAATGCACCTTCTAATATAAAGTTGAGCCTATGGAGGACATTGTCACTTATGGCAGTGTGCCTCTTGAAGTCTATGCCATCATGCTAGGTAGATTTTTCTTGTATGAATAAAATGATACATATCAAGACAAACCAAAAATGTGGGTTGTATATGCAAAATATCTCTTCTTCAACCTCTTGGAGTTAGTTTTAATGACCAAAGTCACCTTGGTCTCTTATAAAAATGTCGTAAACTCATCTCGCACATGCATAGTTTTGTGTTACTCATGGTTTATCCTAAGACACATGTAGATGAAATAAATTAAGTATTTATAGTACACTATGTGTAATCAAAGTTATAACAAATAGTATCTTGATAAGTTACTGAAGTATCACAATGGAGTCTTCATATATACCAAATCTATTTCAACACATTATGTAGAAAAACAACACATATATTTGGGTCCTAGATCCCATTTTCAAATCAACCCTCAAATTCATAAATTAATCTAGGAGAATGATGAATTTTGGCATTAAATAAATGAGCTCCTCAATCATGGAAATATGATTCTTATATCTTCTCCTTATGGGATTTTGATAGTTATTGCTACTAAGAAGGATGTGTCATGTCATCTCTACATAGACTATGACTCACTCAATAAAATCATGGTGGAGAATTAGTACCCATGACTATGCATTGATGACCTATTTTACCAACTATAAGGTGCACAACAATTCACCAAGATCATGAAGACACATTGAAGGTACCTTAAACACATGATAATGATTGTATGAATGGAAGGTTATGTTTTTTGGATTGACGAATGTGCTAAAAACATTCATATGTTTTATGGATAATCTACTTACGCCCTTACTATATTCCTTCAACATTATCTACTTGTATTTATTTATCATCTTCATCAAAATTTTAGAGGGGCATGTGGAGCACATCACACATGTCTTAGACTCCTAACACCAACATAAGTTGCAAGTCAACTTAAAAAAGTGCACCTTTGGAAAATAAATATCCAATACTTACGTTACATAATTGAAGACAATGAAGTATTTGTTAGGAATAAGTGATTAAAAATAACAATGATAATTATGCAATAACATGCAACACATAATTCATTCCTCAAAATCATAGCAGCAAAGACATATGAAAGAAAATTCATATCTAAGCAAATACACACATAACACTGATATAACATGGTTCACCCAATGTGGGATATGTCCACCAAAAATCTCTCTATAATATTATAAACAAGAGTACAAGACAACTCTAAAAAATAAACCTCTCATAGAGATAACTTTATTGAACCTAAATTCACACTAGAATTCTTGAGATGCTAAGATACACCTCAAACCTGATAACACTGACTGAAGAGAGAATACAAAGCTCAAAAAATGAGATGAAAAATTCAATGCATAATGTGTTCCCCTTCACCCCTATTTATACTTTTCAAAATTCCTTGATAAATGTGCCATACCTTGGAGTAAGCATATCCCAACCAAAATGGCAATAAATAAGGGAGGTTACAACCAATTGGGGTAAAAATAATTTCCCGATTCTCTCAACCACCTTAAATCACACCCACTTCTCCATAAAACATGCCAAAAATGTGGGAAGTGGTTGGTACACTCAAACAATATGCCCCACCAATTTTAAAAGTAAAATTTACATGTTAAAATGCCCTGTTAATTTTATTTTAACCTTAGGGGTGTTGAAATGAGCTCCACATTCAACAATCTCCCACTTAGATTTTGTTTCTCCTTGAAAAACATTTAAAACTCCTCCATGATTTTCACTAAGACCAACCAAAGCTGAACATAACCTTAACTTCTCCAATGTGACTACCTTGGTCAACATATCCATAGGATTCTGGGTTGTATGTATCTTATCTAGCTTCATCATGTTTTCTTCCAAAGTTGTCCTGATGAAATGATACTGTAACTATATGTGCTTTATCCTTGAGTAAAAATTAGAGTTCTTGGCTAAAGTATAACACTCTGACTATCACTATGTAATCCCCTAACTTCCTACTTATGCCCTAACTCATTAAGTAACTATTGTAACCAAATCATCTCCTTGCTATCCTCTATAGCAACAACATACTCAACCTCTATGGTTGATAAAGCCATAACCTTTTGTATTTTGGAAATCCAACCAATGGTTGTATCCATGATAGTGAATAGATAACCTATCGTACTCAACCTGATATCAACATCCCTATTCATATCTAAGTCCACATAACCACACAAAGTGGCGTTCAATCTAACAAAACAAAATGTTGTACCCATGGTTCCTCTCAAATATCAAAGAATCCACTTCACTACTTGCAGGTGCTCATAACCTAGATTACTCATGTACCTACTTACTACTCCCACTATATGGACAATATCTGGCCTAGTACAAACCATAGCATGCATCAGGCTACCAACTATTGATAAGTAAGGTACCTTGGACATATTTATCTTTTCTTCTTCTATCTTGGGACACTGCTCCTTTGATAATCTAAAATGGCTTTCCAAAGGAGTCCCAACTAGCTTAACATCTTGTGTACTAAACCTCTCCAAAACTTTCTTCACATACTCTTCCTGGGATAAGATCATCTTCCTCTCCTTCCTATCCTGAGTTATCCTCATACCAAGGATTTGCTTCACTGCACCCAAATCCTTCATAGAAAAGGAATCACCAAGATGCTTCTTGAGTACTTGAATCTGTTGCATGTTCTTTCTTGCAACCAACATGTCATCTACATACAAGCATAGGATAATATAAATACCATCCTCAAATATCTTGACAGACACATAATGGTCAGAATGACACCTAGAATAATCCCATTCCAACATAAAATTGTAAAACTTATTATACCATTGCCATGGATCTTGTTTCAGGCCATATAAGATCTTCTTTAGTCTACACACCAATTTATCCTTTCCTTCAACCTCATAACCCTATGGCTGATCCATATATAATTTCTCCTCCAAATCACCATAAAGGAATGCAGTCTTCACATATAATTGTTCTAAGTGCAAATCCTCAACTGCGGCTATACCAAACATAGTTCTAATAGAAGTCATCTTAACAACAAGAGAGAAAAATCTCATCGAAATCAATACCTTTCTTCTGTGCAAACCCCTTGACCACCAATTGAGCTTTGTACCTTTTCCTTCCTTCATCCTCTTCTTTTATTTTGTATACCCACTTGTTCTACAATTCTCTCTTACCCTTTGGTAGCTTCACCAAATCCCATGTCTGGTTCTTCATGAGAAAACTATGTTCTTCTTCCATGGCTTGTTCCCACTCCTTCCTAGCATTCACCTGCATTACTTCCTCAAAACATTTTGATTCTCCACTGTTATTAATTAAAAAATAACTCAAAGATGGGGGGAATTTTTTAGGATCTATTCTTACCATAGAAGACCTTATTACTACAAGAGTTTGGGGTTCCTATGTAGGAGGTTCCTAAACTATCTCCTTGGATAACTTACCATTCGTAATATCATCCAAGACTGTGTACTATTTTTGTTCTTGTTCCTGAAACTAATCCTTATACATGACTTTTTATTTAAAGACAACATCTCTAGATTGAAATATTTTCTTGTTTCTAAGACTCCAAACCTAGAAACCAAAGTCGTCCTCATCATAACCAATAAAGTTGCATCTCTCAGACTTAGCCTCTAAGTTGGTTCTATCTTTCTTGGCAACATGAACAAATGCCTCACATTCAAAGACCCTAAGAAAAGAATAATTAAATTTCTTACCATACCAAGATTCCTTAGGTATGCCTCCATCCAAAGACACTAAAGGTCCTCTATTAATTAAATATACCATTGTGATAACTATTTTTATCCAAAACATTAGGGTTAGCCCTACATGCAACCTCATGCTCCTAGCACGCTCGATAGTTTTCCTGTTCATCCTCTCTGACACTTCATTCTCCTATGGTGTCCTTAGAACTATCTTTTGCCTATGAAATACATTATATGAACAATACTAATCAAATGCTTTGCTACAATACTCACCTCCATTGTCCGACTTGAGACCTTTCAACTTGAGACCTGTTTCATTCTCAACCAAAACTTTCCATGTCTTGAACATTTCAAACACATAATATTTATTTTTAAAGCAATAAAACCAAACTTTCATAGTTTCATCATCAATAAATGTAACATAATAATTTAAACCACCAATAGAAGATACCTCAGCTATCCCCCATACATTTGAGAGAACCAACTCTAACTTATTCTTCTTCTTCATAGGTGCAACCCTCAGGAATTTAACTCACTTCTGCTTCACATACACATAATCATCATATAAGTCCAAATCAACCTATTTCAATTTGAGCAACTTGTATTTCAAGATCTCCATGCCCTTCTGGCTCATATGACCGAGCCCGTAGTGCCACAAGGTTGCATCTCCATCTACAACAACTAAATTATAGTGATCAACACTACTATTCAAATGCAAAGTACCAACTTTATTATCTCTCATAACCAAAAGAGAACCCTTCGTAACTTTCCAAGAGTCTACTATAAACATCACCGAAAATCCCTCACTATCTAACTACCTCTCTAATATTAAATTTTGCCTTAAATGTGGGACATGTCTGACATCCTTTAGTAGCCATGTGTTCCCATTTTTCATATTCACCTGAACATAACCTTTCCCTACTATATTTCATGGTTCATCATCACCAAGATAAACATGTCCAAAATTTCCTTGAACATAATCAGTAAAATGATGCCTATGTGGGGTGGCATGAAAAGAAGCCCCTAAATCTAATACCCAAGATTCAAAAAAAAATATCCAAGTAAAGAATTAAAGCATCCTAACTAATAATACCTATTTTTATATTTAACTCCTTGGTCTCCTCATGTTTTGTCTTCTTGTCCTAAATTTCCCAACATTCCTTCTTTGTGTATCCATTTTTCCCACAGTGCCACACACCATCTTGGCTCTAGATTTAGATCTTCCCTGACCCTTTGAATTTCAACAGTTTCCTTTTCTTCTATCCTTTTGTATCCCTCTAGTTTCCACCATAAAATCATTCCTTGAAGATGATGCCCTAGTGCTCTTCCTTCACATTTCCAAGCTAAGAATCACACCTATAACATCCTCAAACTTTAAACTTCCCTTAGCAGGGATGACATTACTCATAGCCATAACTAGGCTATCCCAACTATCAAGTAAAGAGCAAAAAATAAATAAAGCCCTAACTTCATAATTTAATACCAAAAAAAATTAGCATACTCACAATCGTATTAAAATCATTCAAATGATCATCTAAAGAACCATTTTCATATTAAATAACCTTTTCATCAATTTTTTTTTATTAGAGGTAGAGGGTTTTTCATATAACTCCCCTATTTTCTTCATCAAACCAAATGTGATCATCTCCTCTAAAATATTGAAGGTAACTGAAGATGCAAGGCACAACCGTATGGTTCTTAGCACTTTCTTATCAAGTAATTTCTAATTTTCCTAATCCATACTTGAAGGTTAGCCTGATTTCCCCATCAAAGGGTGATGAAGATCCTTCTAAAATAAGTAATCCTCCATCTACATCTTCCACAATCCAAAATTCTACCCATTGAATTTTTCAGCTCTAGATCTGCGATTATCTACCATATCTTCCACTCAAGCTAATATCTTTCCCTACGATTCACCACTTTAGCAAAACCACTAAAGTTAGCTTTGATACCAATTTCTAGGAATAAGTGATTAAAAGTAACAATGATAATTATGCAATATCATGCAACATGAAATTCATTCCTCAAAATCACAGTAATAGAGACATATGAAAGAAAATTTAGATCTAAACAAATACAAACATAACACTGATATAATGTGGTTCACCCAATGTGGGATATGCCCACCAAGAATCTCTCTATAATATTATAAACAAGAGTACAAGACAACTCTCAACAAGAAACCTCTCACATAGATAAATTTCTCCAACCTGAATTCACACAAGAATTCTTGAGATGCTAAGCTACACCTCAAACCTGATCACACCAATTGAAAAGAGGATACAAAGCTCAAAAAATGAGATACAAAATGTAGTTCATAATGTGTTCCCCCTCACCCCTATTTATACTTTCCAAAAGCCCTTGAAAAATGCACCATACCTTGGAGACAAGCATATCCCCACCAAAATGGTAATAAATAATAGAGGTTACAACCAACTTGGATAAAGATAATGCCTTAATTCTCTCAACCACTTTAAATCATTCCCACTTCTCCATAAAATGTGCCACAAATGTGAGAAGTGGTTTGCATAATCAAAAAATGTGCCCCACCATTTATGAAAGTAAAAAATACATGTTAAAAATGCCCCGTTAATTTTATTTTAACCTTAGGGGTGTTGAAACAGGCTCCACATTCAACAATTTTATGTTTTTATGTGACCTTATTAGGTTGTTCACCCATGTACAACATGTTCTATGTATGTTTGACATGCTTTGGTAATGATTTTTTTGTGGGTTAATTCTTGCATGTAGCATTAGATAAAGAAGAGAATTAGGCTTCATCTTTGTTTTGGATTTTGTTAGAATAAATAACTAGATTAGTTTTTATTTATTATTTCAATCAAATTCAATAATTATAAGTGATGTCAAATTAATAACAACATTCATGTAGAATAAAATATGTTATTAGTGGAGTTTATTTAAATTATTGTAGGTATTTGAAATAATTTGTTTGGTAATATCGATTCTTGATTTTAGGGGTCATATTTGGTATGCTATAATGTATAAATAAATATATTATATGAGTAAACTCTTTTTAAAAAATATTATTAATATTTGATATCAGAGGAGACTTTGAGAAGGAAAGAGAGGTTGGGAGAGAGGAAGAATTGAGAGGATCCCCATGAACTCCATTCATTTCCTTGTGCAAGTTCTATAGAGGCATGATTGAATTTTTTTTATTTCAAATAAAAATAAATATACCTACTTCACTTTATGTGTGATACTTTGTTGAGAAGCATAAGGATGTGTGAATCTCTCTAATAAGATGTTGAAATAAGCAAACAAGCTTAAGTAAAAGTGCCATTATTTTGCATTCATCTCGATGCACCAACAAAAACATTATATAAAATTAGAGTGGCACCATATTGAAGGCATTTAAAGTTTCAAACAAAAACAACAGTGTAAAGAAAAAAAATTAAGTGAATTTTTTAACTAAGAGGGAAGTGTGACATCCAGCCCCAACACCATCTAATGCTTCTCCCACACCATCCAAGAAGTGGCATTCCATTCTGTTGATAAAGTAGTACAAATAATATTTTTATTTTCATCTTGGAAGTAGTGTCCAATCCACACATGAAATTCCTTTCTTATTAATTATGTTTATTCTCTATGGTGGAACACTCCAGGGAAAATCTAGTAGAAATTTCCAATCTACTTGCACATGTGACATTTGATTGGATGCAATTTTCTATTTCACTTTTTAGCAAAAGTTTATTATATTATGCAAAATTAGCTTCATATATTTATTATTTTAAAATTTTAATCATTTAAAATTAGGTAAGACCAATTTATTTCTCCTAGGTTGTGTAACAATGAAGTAGATGCATTTGTACCAAAGTGATTCGAGATCAAATCCCACTAGTGATCAGGCTACCCATAACAAGGAACATGTGATTAACTAAATGCCATAATGGAGGCACAAGGACTAAAACCTCTACGTGTATCCTAGATTGGGTGTGGGTGTTCCAATCCCACATTAAATTTTATATAAAAAAGCAAAAACTTTATGAAAATTAAAATAGTTACCTTAAAGTCTATCTAGATAAATTAACATCATAGCTCCCAAACAGTAAAACCAAAAACCAATTTTTTTTCATGGATACCTATTATGTCATTGTCTAAAAACCATTGAAATAAATTTTCTATATCTATTATAAAATTTCCAATATAAATATTGTTGAATAAACTTCCCTAGAATCAAATTAATTCAATATCTAAAGGTTTGGGTCAAAGTTTTAGCCAAATTTGTCAAGCATGCCTAAAATGTCAACATAAGAAAACCCTTTTAAGGATTTTTGTGCAAAACCTTTATTTTTCAAACAACATCTTTTTGAAAAACTTTAATTTTTAAAAAAACATAGTTTAGAAAAGTTTTAATTTTTAGCTTTAAGATCCCCTAAAAATCAAATTAATTAAATATCTCAAAAATTGTGGTTACCGAGAAGATATTTTTCTTAAAATAGTGTGAAATGACATTGAAAAGGTCCTCTTAAAACCATTTTATTACAACCTTTATAAATTTCAATATTTAATTGTTTCTTATGATTTGTAAAGGTATAAAACAAGCAAATCAATTTTATCTTGCACAATCACAATGTACTATATATGTGGTGCCTTTGATTCATAATTATCAGTAAAATTTTCACATTGAACTACTTCAACAATGATGTATGTGGCTTAGGCCCTCTATATCACTAGAGAGAAATAATGATCACAATTTCATTTTTACCTTTCCCTCTATTTCCCGGTCATTATTATCATTAAACATAAATCTGAAAATATTTAAATTCTATGTGTGTGTGTGTGTGTGTGTGTGTGTGTGTGTGTGTGTGTGTGTGTGCGCGCACGCGCACGCGCACGTGTGCATGTGCGTGCGTGCGTATTGTCTAAGTACCAAGTATCAATTTTTGTAGACACTCAAAATTAATCATTAAGTGCTTGACAATGTTTATTCTTAACATCCTTATCCCTACTTGGTCTATTAACCATTTTTTTTAAATGGGAATCTATGTGGAAATCTTCTCTATCTTGAAAACACTATAAAAATAATACAATTATCCATATTTCTATCATAATTATCGATATTAAGCTCATAGACCTATGCTAAATATGCATCAATAGTCTTTGGTATTCTTGGACAAATCTATATTAGGAGGAGAGTAGTGCACTATGGTCTTGTCTAACTAGTGCAATCTTATGCACTACACCCCAACAGTAAATTTTTAAATTCAAGTATCTTACACTTCTTATGCATTTTATAAGGTCAATTAGTGAAAATATTTGAAATATTCTCCTCTATAAGCACATCAAGGCTTCCACAGATACAACTAAAAACTATCAAACAATTACTAAGCATACAAAGATAAAAAGAGCACTAGCTCTTCATATTTCAATTTTAAAGCATACTAATAGTCATAGGCCAAGTCAAAATAAACTTTATATCAGGGTACCATAATCCATTATTCAAGAACTTTAATTAAATCATGTAGAAATGGTAATGAAGTTGCACAATCATGGGCCACACAAGCACTCTATGAGGGAGAACTATATCTGCTTAAGGCCCATTTGAGCTATGTAGGTAGCACTAAGTCACAAGGAGTTTTTGAGGCCAACTCAACTATTCTTTTATCCATATTCCCCCTCTTTTGCATTTAAATCCTATAATGTTTCTTTTGTAAGATATATGGTTTACTATTTTGTAGGTCTTTTGTGTGACATATTGATACATAGATATCAATACTAAACCCTCACAACCAGTCACACATCCATAGATCAATAAGTCAAGAATAAAATAAACCAGGATGTGGATGTCATCCACAGACAAGGCCATATTGTGTCATTATCCACCTCCCATGGACTTGTCCCTATAGACCATTTTTTTTCTAACACAACTATATTTGTAGGTCATTTTACATAGTTTACACTTACAATTAACATGCATATTCAGATCTATATTAGTTTTGAGGGACACTGTCTAATGCTAGTCTCTAATTTACACTTTTTAGAAAGTTTTTTATTTCTATAAATTCTATATTTTACTGTATTCTACCTCATTTTAGTTTTGAATAGTTTAAGACAATTAGATTCATCTAATTAAAATATATTAAACATTTTGGTGAACTCCCTACTTTTTCTTTTAAATCTTGTTAGTTAATATTTGTCCAAGGGTTCCATTAAATTTTTGTAAATTCCTAACATTGAAAGATTAAAGCCTTCGACCTTGGGTAAAAATCTATAACATACCAATTTAACTTTTTTGACCTTAGATAAATAATATGACACTAAATAAGTTCATCTTATCACCTTAAATAAAATCTAATATTTATTCTCTTTCTTTCTACCTTGGGTTGAAATTTATGGTCATCTATACACAAATCTATTTCACTTTTATTTTTATTTTATTTTTCATTTGTCTTTGCTTGTTTGTAGAAAATGTGTTTTGAAAATTTTAAAATTATTTAGTGACTTTCATGAAGGGATATGTGGTATCTATTTACAAATAACATACTGTAAGGGGTTTACCCCAATACTCAGTGATTTTACAGTACTAAACATGGAGTTTAGTTTCCACTTACCTCATAGTATATCGATAATGCCTAGGGTCCATTGTTTATAGCAATAAGAAGCATATCTTATCTGTTTGATTTGTGGTGCACTTGAGAGGAGTGTATTACCCAAGAAATTTACTCTCATCATACCTCAAAAATGGGGTTAGTAGGTTATAGGGATAATTATACCTTTATAGTTATTATTCTAAAACATTGAGATAAGTCTTGTAATACACAAAAAAGTATATTTGAGAGCCTATAAATCATTTGAACCCTTGCCTAGATCACCCTTATACCTTAATTTTTTATTTTATAATCTTTATAGATATTAACATTAATTTATTCATATTGTATTCATAATGGACCTAATCAATGGACATAGTAAGAAATGTCCATTGATTAGGTGTGTATGTATGTATATTAGAGAGAGAGAGAGAGAGAGAGAGAGAGAATCATATGTATTACATATGTTAACCATTCATGTATATATATTGTTTGGATACATGTAAAATGAGTGTTTTATAAGGGACCATTTTTTTTTAATAAAGGAGAATAAAAGTATGTCAATTAAGGCTAAAAATGAAACATCTCTACTAGTGGTAAAAAAAGTGTTTTATAAGGGAACATTTTCGACATGGGAATCGATCATTAAATCTACGGTTTAGATTTCAGATCAGAGATACAAAGACAGCGTTTCAAGCAGCGGTACCAAATAAACTTCAGTGGGAAACTGTGTTTGAGAATCATGACAATATTAATGGTTTTGCAAATCATAATCTCTTTATTGCAGCGCGAAGCGCATTACAATAAAGAGAACCAACAATATAATTATGTGAAAAAAAGTGTTAAAGTTATATCTATCTGTACTGCAGTGGATTAACAAAAATACTAGGTATAACAAAGTTTTCCTTTTACGTACATAACAAAGAATTGAAATTAAAAAAAAATCAAAGAATTTTTTTGTATAGACCAGAATAGATGAAAAAATAACATAACATGCCAAAATAAAACACCTGTAGTGAAAATAAATAAATATCAGTTTCGTGTTTGAGCAAGGAATAACTGTACGTTGCTTAAATTTTTTAACACCTCAATACAAATACCCCGCTATGACAGTGATTTCAACCTAATTAGATATTTTCAATTTAATTTGAAGAAACGTGGAGGAGACAGCAAAATAGATTAGTCCACACAGCTGTCAACATGATTTTACGAGTTGAGTTGGTATAACAATTTATGACTTTTAGTTCATGTGGTCTTGGTTGATTGATAAAGTCTGGATATTTATCAAAATGAGATTTAAGGTTCACAATCATGTGGCCATGTTCGAACGAGGGGAGTAATCTCACTGGAGTTCATGTGTGTTTTCGGAGTAGTCTGATCATCCCTAAATGTACGTTAATTGTACAAAAGCAATATAAAACCTAAACACCAACTGTACAAAAACATTATGAAACTTGAATACCTGATGGTTCTCCTCAAACCAATCTACTTTACCAAAAGTAGGGAGAAACTGTGCTTGAAAAAATATAAAATATAATGATTCCTCCAATAAATTAAAAAAAAAACAATTTATACCTTTCAAATCAGTCTTATTTGACAGCGTTCCAAATTTTCCATGTGAGGAAACGAAAGCAAATTTAGGTATACCGTGAAGGAATAAACAGAGCAGAAAAATAAGAAAATAAACACAGGCTTCAACAGATTGCTACGGCAATCATAAAAGCAAGATTTTATAAATCTTTTTTTTTAATCTTTCTTGATCTTGTTCATACAAAGCTGTGCCCAAGGCGTCTTTAAATAGAATGTGAAAGCAAAAATAACTGAAAATAAACTGATTGTTTAACTGCAACTAACCAAGTCTAAACTAATTCTCTAATTGCTTGAACGCACTGACTGTTAACTGTTGAGCATGCAGATTGCATGCATGATGTGCATGAGGTGTGCATGAGAGGGAGACAAACAGACAGTTAGACTGAAGTGGAGAAATTATCTCCAGTGCGCAATTTCTAACACTCCCTCTTAATTTCTACCACTAACTACTTCAGCATTTACAATGCCTAAATTTTGTCTTAGATAATCAAAGATCTCCTTTTTTAATGCCTTTGTGAATATATATGCCAATTGGTCTTCAAATCTGCAGAACTCCAGATGGATTTCTCCATTGTTCACTAACTCTCGGATAAAATGAAATCTTGTATCAATGTGCTTGCTCCTCTTGTGAAAAACATGATTTTTGGATAATGCAATTGCTGATTTGTTGTCACAAAAGATTGGTGTTGATTCCTTCTATGCTTGTAATAAATCTATCAATACTCTCCTCATCCAAGTTGCTTGACACGCTGATGATGTGGCTGCTACATACTCTACATCAGCTGATGAAAGTGTCACTATAGGTTGCTTTTTGGATGCCCATGTGACCACACCTATTCCTAAAAGAAAGGCATGTCTAGAAGTACTCTTCCTGTCATCAATGCTACCTGCAAAATCACTATTAGTATAATCAATCAAACTAAAATCGTTAGTTGTGGAATATAAAATTCTATATTCTGTTGTTCCTACCACATATCTCAATATCTTTTTTCCAACTTGTCAATGTGAGTCTTTTGGTGACTCCATGATCTAGAGATTAAACTGACCCCATACATGATATATTGTCTTGTAGCTGTAAGATACATCAAACTACCAACTAGTCTTTTGAATGTTGTAGAATCAACATTAGACCCTTTGTCTTCTTTGTTAATTTTGGTCCCTGTAGCAACTGGTGTAGGTGCTAGTTTACAATTCAACATCTTAAATCTCCTTAACACATCCTTTGCATATTTAGTTTGACAGATAAAAATTCCCTTCTCTGATTGTACAACTTCTATGCCCAAAAAGTATTTCATTAATCCCAAATCTATCATTTCAAATTCTTTCTTCATTGCTGATTTAAATGTGTCTATAGACAAATTTTCAATGAAAATCAAATCATCAACATACAAACACACAATCGAAATCTGACCTTCTTTGTTAATTTTTGTGTACAATGTAGGCTCACTATTGCTTCTATTGAATCCATTGTTTGTCATGTATGAATCAATCCTGCTATACCATGCTCTTGGTGTTTACTTGAGACCATAAAAAGCCTTCTTCAATCTGTAGACTTTTTCTTCATGTCCTTGCACTTCATAACCTAGTGGTTGTTTTACATACACTTCTTCATCTAGGAAACCATTCAAGAAAGCTGATTTGACATCCATTTGATATACATTCCAATTATTTTGAGTAGCTATTGGTAAAACCATTCTAACAGTATCAAGTCTAGCAACTGGAGCAAATGTTTCATTATAATCAACTCCATGTTCTTGTGCAAAACCTTTTGCTACTAACCTTGCCTTGTGTTTTTCAACATTTCCTTCTGCATCAAATTTAGCCTTATAAACCCATTTGACTCCTATGCAATCCTTACCTTTAGGTAGATTAGTTAGATCCCATGTTTGATTTCTTTCAATGGCATTCATCTCTTCATCCATTGCTTTTATCCAATGTTCCTCATTAACTACTTCTTCATAATACATAGGATCATGAGTGAAAAGACCAAAATTTGAACACAAATCTAATTTCTCTTCTTCTTGATTATAAATCTCATTCAAGTTTCTCATTTTCTTACCTTTAAATCTTGATCTTAAAGTAGCAAGAGTTGGATCTGATTCATCACTTGTGAATTTGGAGTAGGATGACATGCATGACCAGATGATTCACCTTGTACTAAGCTCTTAGGTGTTCTTATTGGAGTGCTTGTTCTTGCTTGTGGAGAGGATTAATCACCTTACAAATTTTGTTCTTCAGATTTTTCTTCATTTTGTGGAATTGGTGCTCCAATTGTGATGGTGCTACCATCCCATGCTTCTTCTTCCTTAAATTCAACATCTCTGTTAATAATCACTTGCTTTGAAATAGGGTTATACAGCTTATAAGCCTTTGATTCTTCACTATAGCCAATAAAAATGCATTTTTCACCTCTATCATCAAATTTTCTTCTCAACTTAGATGGTATAAGAGAATATGCAATACAACCAAATTTTTTGAAATGATGTACACTATGTTTCTTACCACTCCACACTTCTTCTGGAATTCGATCTCTGACACTTTTTGTTGGGCTTCTATTCAGAATATATACTGCACATGCTACTGCTTCTGCCCAATATTCATTTGACAAATGTTTGGCCTTCAACATACTTCTAGCCATCTCCATGATTGTTTTATTCTTTCTTTCTACTACACCATTTTGTTGTGGTGTGTACCTTGTAGTCAGTTGCCTTTTAATGCCATGATATCTGCAAAAATCTTGAAATTCATTAGACATATATTCACCTCCTCTATCTAATCTAAGTACCTTGATGTAAAGGCCACTCTACTTTTCAACCATAGCCTTGAATTCTTTAAACTTTCCAAAGGCTTCAGACTTATTTTTGAGAAAATATATCCACGTCTTTCTGCGAAAGTCATCAATGAAGGTTAGAAAATAAGTACTACCTCCAAGTGATGGAATTTGCATTGGTCCACATAAATCACTATGGACTAGCTCCAATATTACCTTTGCTCTATATGAGGCTCTTACTAGAAAGCTCTCTCTATGCTGTTTTGCCAGAATGCAACTTTCACATGAACTTCCTAGCTATTCTATTGGTGGTAATCCCTTCACCATATTTTTCTTTTGTAACAAATTCAAACCTCCAAAATGTAAATGTCCATACCTTAAATGTCATAGCCATGATTGGTATAGATGCATGGTTTTGAAGTGGGCTTCCTCTTCTCCTTGGATGCACTGAATTCGAAGAGGGAACATCTGATTCTTGGTTATCTCCACTTTTTCTATCAACCTGTCACTTGAAAACTTGTCTAGTATTGTGCAAATATTATCCATAAAAGATACTTTGTAACCTTTCTGTACTAACTATCCAACACTCATAAGATTATGCTTTAGTCCAGGTAAAAAGTAAACATCAGGTATAAACCTTCTTTCACCATTTTTTGCCAAAACATTTATTACTCCTTTACCCATTACATCCACTTTGTTATCATTTCCTAATTTAACTTCAGATTTTACAGAATCATCAAGACTTGTAAAAAATTATTTATTCCCTGTCATATGATTACTGCATCCACTATCTAAGAACCAAATATCTCTAGCTTTTTCTTGAGTAACATGACAACTGAGAAATAAAATTCTAGGATTGGAACTAGATTCACCAAGATTAGAACTAGATTCATTTGTATAATTAGCATTCTGCTTGTCCACATATCCTTATTTTTTTCTACAGTCACTTGCATAATGTCCATATTTTTTGTAGTAATAAAATTGAATATTAGATTTATCAAACCTTTGTGAACTTTTCTGGAAGTGATTGTTGCCATGTCCTCTATTGCTGTAGTTTTGATTACTATTTTCACCTTGATCTGGTTGTTCCTTCCATTTTTGCCTTTGCCTCTTCCTCTGAAGTTTGACCTTCCTCTTCCTCTTTCTCTGCCAAATGATACCTATGACTTGAAAGCATTCTCAAGAGAAGTAGTGTTATTCTTATTCATTCTGGATTCATGTGTTAACAAAGAACCCATTTCCAAATCCTTGGTTTCCTCAATAGCTACAACTATTGTATCAAATTTACTAGGTAAACTCCTGAATATTTTTCTATGATCTTCTGATCCATTATAGTTTCTCCATTAGATCTAATTTGATTCACTATATTCAATACTTGACCCATAAATTGGTCTATTGAATCTGAATCATTCATTTGTAAATTTTCAAAACTTCTCCTAAGAGATTGCAATTTAGCAATTTTTACCTTTGTATTACCTTTATAGGTAGTCTTCAAGATTTTTCATGCTGATCTAGATCTCGTTGCTACTACAACTCTGGAAAAAATAGATTCATCCAATCCCTGTTGGAATAGAAATAAAGCTTTTGCATCTTTTTTCATGTTCTCTTTAAGCTCTTCCTTTTGTGCTCAAGTTAATGCTTGATGGGCTGCCTCATCCTGTGGTTCTACAAAACCATTTTCTACCAAATCCCAAACATCTTGTGAGCAAAACAATGTTCTCATTTTAATTGCCCAAAAATCATAATTCTTATCATTGAAAATGGGAATTTGAGGCTGAGAAATACTGTTATTCATTGCCATGTTTTACGTTGAAGTGACTAAATCAACAATAGCTGCAATTTGTGTATATTCTTGCTTGTGGAATAAGATTCAGACTATTTCTATCTTGTTTACATCAATTCACAAAAATTCTTACACAATAAAAAAAATACTTACACGATTGTAAAACTCGGGTATGCTTCTCTGGCTTCGCTACACTCTTCAGCGTCTATCAGACTTCACAACTGTTGTGCATCTTCTTCTGCCTGGTGTGATTCCCTTCTGCTATTTTGTTATGTCAAACAGACACTTCTTCCAATAGTTTGTAGGCTTGGCGTCTAACTTCGCTACTTTCTTCTGCACTTGACTGCCTCTTCAGCATGTGCGACTGGTGTGCAACGGCTCTTTCCTTACTGCATGCGCTCTCAAAAAACCTTCGCTCTCACATCCTGTGCAATTCTTTAGACTTCTGCTGCACTGGAATCCACGTCCACAAACCAAAGTTTGAATCTTTGGAAGTGATGTCGCTGCGCATAAAGGCTGTGGTGAATAAGTTCGTGAAGGAGCTGAAGGAGGTGTTGACATTCATCCTTGCTGGGCTGCGCTTCTCCTAACTAGACTTCCTTCACCACTTAACTGCGACTGCTATGACTGCTAACTCTGATACCAGTTTGAAGGAATAAACAGAGCAGAAAAACAAGAAAATAAACACAGACTTCAACAGATTGCTACGGCAATCATAAAAGCAATATTTTATTAGATATGCTATCTATATTTTTTTGTATCATAATTTTATTTATCCAAGAGTTTGTTGTAAATAAAATTTTAAATATTTTAAAAACTTTCTTGATCTTGTTCATACAACGCTGCGCCCAAGGCGTATTTAAATAAAATGTGAAAGCAAAAATAACTGAAAATAAATTGATTGTTTAACTGCAGCTAACTAAGTCTAAACTAATCCTCTGATTGTTTCTTACTTGTAATGTTACTCAAGAAAAAGCTAAAGATATTTGGTTTTTAGACAGTGGATGCAGTAATCATATGACAGGAAATAAAGAATTTTTTGCTAGTCTTGATGATTCTGTAAGATCAGAAGTGAAACTAGGAAATGATATCACAATAGATGTCATGGGTAAAGGTGTCATAAATGTTTTGGCCAAGAATGGTGAAAGAAGATTTATACCTGATGTTTATTTTGTACCTAGACTAAAACATAATCTTTTGAGTGTTGGTCAGTTAGTGCAAAAAGGTTACAGAGTATCTTTTATGGATAATGTTTGCACAATATTGGACAAGGTTCCAAGTGACAGGTTGATAGGAAAAGTGGAGATGACCAAGAATCACATGTTCCCTCTTCATATTCAGTGCATCCAAGGAAAAGAAGAAGCTCACTACAAATCCATACAGCTAGATCAATCATGGTTATGGCACTTAAGGTATGGACATTTACATTTTGGAGCTTTAAATTTGTTACAGAAGAAAAATATGGTGAAGGGTTTACCACCAATAGAACAGCCAGGAAGTTCATGTGACAGTTGTATTCTAGCAAAATAGCATAGAGAGAGTTTTCCAGTAGGAGGCTCATATAGAGCTAAGGTAATATTGGAGTTAGTCCATAGTGATTTATGTGGACCAATGCAAACTCCATCATTTGAAGGTAGTACTTATTTTCTAACTTTCATTGATGACTTTAGCAGAAAGACTTGGATCTACTTTCTCAAAAACAAATCTGAAGCATTTGGAAAGTTTAAAGAATTCAAGGCAATGGTTGAAAAGCAGAGTGGCCGATATATCAAGGTACTCAGATTAGATAGAGGAGGTGAATATATGTCTAATCAATTTCAAGATTTTTGCAGATATCATGGAATCAAAAGACAGTTGACTACAAGGTACACACCACAGCAGAATGGTGTAGCAGAAAGAAAGAACAGAACAATCATGGAAATGGCAAGAAGCATGTTGAAAGCTAAACACTTGTCAAATGAATATTGGGTAGAAGCAGTAGCCTGTGCAGTGTATATTCTGAACAGAAACCCAACAAAGAGTGTCAGAGATCGAATTCCACAAGAAGCGTGGAGTGGTAAGAAATATAGTGTAAATCATTTCAAAAAATTTGAATGTGTTGCATATTCTCTTATACCATCTAAATTGAGAAAGAAACTTGATGATAGAGGTGAGAAATGCATTTTTATTGGCTATTCTGAAGAATCAAAGGCATATAAGTTATATAACCCAATTTCAAAGCAAGTGATTATTAGCAGGGATTTTGAATTCAAGGAAGAAGAAGCATGGGATGGTAGCACCATCACAGTTGGAGCACCAATTCCACAGGATGAAGAAGTTTCTGAAGAAGAACAAAATTTACAAGGAGGACAATCCTCTCCACAAGCAGGCACAAGCACTCCAGTAAGAACCCCCAGGAGGTTTGAACAAGGTGAATCTAGTCATGCATGTCACCCTACTCCAAATTCACAAGTAAGTGATGAATTAGATCCAACTCTTGCTACTTTAAGAGCAAGATTTAAAGGTAAGAAACATGCTTCCAGAATTAGAACTAGATTCACCTGTGTAATTAGGATTCTGTTTGTACACATATCCTGGTTTATTTCTGCAGTCACTAGCATAATGACCATATTTCTTGCAGTAATAACATTGAACATTAGATTTATCAAACCTTTGAGAACCTTGATGTGAGTGGTTGTGACCACGTCCTCTGTTGCTGTAGTTTCCTCTACTACTATAGTTTTGATTACTGTTTTCACATTCATCTGAATTGTTCTTTCCATATCTGCCTCTGCCTCTTCCTCTGAAGCTTGACCTGGCTCTTCCTCTTCCTCTGCCAACTGATACCTGTGACTTGAATGCATTCTCAAGAGAAGAGTTATTTCTATTCATTCTGGATTCATGTGTTAACAAAGAACCCATTAATTCATCTACAGATAATTGTTCTAAATCCTTAGTTTCTTCAATAGCTACTACTATAGCATCGAACTTACTGGGTAAACATCTGAGTACTTTCTCTATAATCTTCTGATCTGTCATCATTTCTCCATTAGATCTAATCTGATTTACTATATTCAAAACTTGACCCATAAACTGATCTATTGAGTCTGATTCATTCATTTGCAAATTTTCAAAAGTTCTTCTTAGAGATTGCAATTTAGCAATTTTTACCTTCGTATTACCTCTATAAGTGGTCTCCAGGATTTTCCATGCCTCTCTGGATCTCGTTGCTGCTGCAACTCTGGAAAATATCGATTCATCCAATCCCTGTTGGATTATAAATAAGGCTTTTGCATCTTTCTTTCTGTTCTCTTTAAGGTGGTCCTTTTGAGCTTGAGTTAATGCCAGATGGGCTGCCTCGTCCTGCGGTTCTACAAAACCACTTTCTACCAAATCCCATACATCTTGTGAGCAAAATAAAGTTTGCATCTTAATTGCCCAAAAATCGTAATTCTTACCATCGAAAACGGGAATTTGAGGCTGTGAGATACTATTATATGCTGCCATTTCACACACGATCTGCGTTCACGGCTTCCTGCGCGCTTCTTCTCAGTCTTTCTTTCAACGGACCTGCGCTTATTTTATTTGTTGGGCTGACTGCACGATTTTCCTACTGCCTGGCGCTTGTCTTTGAACAGCTGCGCTTCAAACTAATGACTGGGCACCTTTTTTCTCCTTTGGGCTGCTTGCTGGCATCCCCACTACCCTGCTATCAATGCTTTGACACTCGCTGACTACGGGCGCCTTGGGCGTTGACTCCGCTGGACTTTTGTTATTGCTGCGCGCTCTTTACTGAGCTCCTTTAACTGCGCCTTGCAAGATTCAAAAAAAAATTAATTAAAATCTTCTACCAATGTGACAGCGAAAACAAAGAACTTGCGCTTGTGTGTTGGCCTGCGCTTTTCACACTCTGCGACTGCTGCGGACTGTTGGTTGTCCGCTCTGTTGGGCGTTGACTGCGGACTGTGCCTTCAACAAAAAAAAAAAAAAAACTGCGATCTCCACAAAAGCGCGCCTCTTAACCGGCGACTTTGCTGTCAATTGACTGCGTGCCTACTACGCTTCTGCTGTGTTCTCTTTACTGCCTGCGTTTTACCTCTTTTTGCCAAGCTCCTCTGCTGAGAGCTCCGTGCTGGCTTTCTAGATCTTTTTCCTGCTCTGATACCAATTTGAAGGAAAATTAGAGAGCAAAAACAAGAACTCAAATAACTAAACAAGATTTGAACAATTGCTACAGCAATTTCTTGAAGAATGAGATTTTTATTAATCTTTTGATTTCCTTTTATTACAATGTGCGCCCTTAGCGTCTTTTTATAGATTTAAAAACTAAACAATAACTGAAAATAGACTCATCTATTATTAGCTTTAACTACTTAGCTAACTGCGTGTTCAAACAAACTCCTATCTAACTGATTGTTAACTAACTCAATCCTAACTGTCAGTTTACTAACTGATGCTTAACAAACTTGCATGCATGAGTGGAGGTGGGAGAAATTATCTCTAACTAATACTGATTTTCTAACAGAGCATGCAGATTGCATGCATGATGTGCATGAGGCGTGCATGAGAGGGAGGCAAACAGACAGTTAGACTGAAGTGGAGAAATTATCTCCAGTGCGCAGTTTTTAACATACCTGGAGATGCAAAAGAGTGTAATTTTTTAATAATATGGCCTGTTGAGACCCGTCTCTAACTTCACGTTTGTAATACCGGTTGATTGATTCAAGGCAAATTATATACACTTCATGTTGATAATTATAAAGAATAGAATACTTATAAAGTTCAATTCTTCTACAACATTTATTTATTTATACTGTAAATTCCTCTGCAACATTTATTTATTTAATCACACTTTAGATTAACGAATTATAATTTAAATTTTATAAAATATTTTAAAATATCTTTAAAATATTCCTGTCGAACAACACCAGCTAAGAAAACTTCTTAGGAAAGTTAAAAATCCTCGGCTACTGCCTATAAATGGTATATAGTCAAAAAGATGGAAAGTAAGGAGAAAATTTACTAAAAGAATAATTGAAAACGGTAAAGTTTATGTCATCAACGAGTATCATATTCCGTTATGTATGAGAGATCAGACTATTCAGACAACGTAGACTCCATAATTTGACTGGGCAAAGCCGCCCCTTCAACTAAAAACATTGTATCAGGTAGAACGTCTTTTCAGAGGATATTTTTTTCGACTATATTAACCCTCCCTTGAAGGCTTCAAATCCATAGAGTTAGCAAAATACTACTAATCCTTGTTGAAATATTTGTGCTGAGAAAAATGACTTCGTGGGTTGTATCGTTTGGGATCATTGTAGCCTTGTTTTTGGCCTCTGCCAATGCTCAGCTTTCTGCAACATTTTATGATAAATCATGTCCAAGTGCTGTCTCCATAATTGCCTCTGGGATTAAAAAAGCAGTGGCAAATGAGCCAAGGATGGGTGCATCTATACTTCGCCTTCACTTTCATGACTGCTTTGCTCAAGTATAAATTTCTTCCTTTTCTTTTCCTTTGTTCTAACGTAAGTTTCTGTGGTTTCTAGATAGAGTTTATTGGCAACTTTTTAATAGTTTATCCTTAGCACGAGATTGAATATATCAACAAATTATTATTTTATTTTATTTTAAATTACAGAGTAACATATTTCTCTTTAGTTACCAATATTTCCTTTAAATTTATTAGAAAATAAAAATCCTCAAGTGAAAATTTTGAATTAACTTAAAAGATCAAAACCGTCCAAACATACAAAACTAGCACCTCAACTGAGTCTTGGTTGACAAATAGGTTAAGGAAGAAAAAAAAATACATACTCAAAGCACAGGAATATACAATATTGTCAATAATTTTCTCTATAGTAAGAGACAAGAAGCCAATAATATTATTTGTTATGTTTTTCTTGGGCCAAATAGAGTTCAAAGGAGCAAGAAATGTTCACTGGGTTGAAATTGAGGCCCTCAAAATAATAGCATATTTTTTTATAAATTTATAATAAACTTTTTAAAAAAATGGATTGAAATTTAAGCCTTCAAAATAATAGTATATTTCTTATAAAATTATAATAATTTTTTTTTAAAACAATACTATAGAATGAAGCAAAACAAATAGAAATTCTTTTAAGGAAGGATTATCTAACAGCATAACTATGCTGTTATCGAATTCAGGGTTGTGATGGGTCTGTACTCTTGGATGGCTCCTCCGGGGAAAAGTCAGCAGGGCCAAATTCACACTCTGCCAGAGGTTTCAATATAATAGATGATATAAAAAGTCAGTTGGAGGCAGTTTGCAGTGGAGTTGTGTCATGTGCTGATATCTTGGCTGTGGCAGCTAGGGATTCTGTTGTAAGGGTAAGTAATATATAAATTATAATTTGGGAAAAAAATAAAAAAAGATAAATAAGTTATATAATAGAATAGAGGGTAGATTGAATAGAAGATTTATTTTGTTTTTTAGTTTATATATCCAACCTTTAATTAATTTAAATTAATTAATTGAAAGTTTTTGGTTCCATCTATATTTTGGATTTTTATTTATATGTTAGGTATTTTCCTATTAATTAGAGAGTTTTTTTTTATGATTTAATTTTTTTATATTTTTTATTATAATTTCAAGTGGTATATTTTTTTAATAAATTTTAAATTATTTTAAAATAATTTTCATAAATAATCATTATATCATATTTAAAATATAAATATAAATCTCACAAAATAAATAATTTTATTTAAAAATATTACTAAAATTTATTTCTTATCTACAAATTTTATTTTACTTTAATCTTTAATCTCTAATGTTTATTTGCAGTTGGGAGGTCCAACATGGACAGTGCCCCTAGGAAGAAGGGACTCCACAACTTCGCACCTAAATGCTGCCAACACTAACATACCTTCTCCAGCTTCCACCCTTGGAAATTTAAGTTCACTATTTCAAGCTTAAGGACTGTCTACCAGGGACATGGTGGCCCTCTCAGATAAACTTAAACCCTTCAATTTTCCTTCGAGTAATATGAACAACTAGCATGAACCAAACATTTAAATAACTAAAAGTGTCTGTATTGTTTATAACATATCAGGTGCTCATACAATAGGCCAGGCTCGTTGCACAGTGATTAGAAGCAGGATTTACAATGATACTGATATTGACTCTGCCTATGCCAAGTCTCTGCAATCAAACTGCCCCTCAGATGGATCAGGCAACAGAAACTTGTCACCCCTAGACGATGCTTCTCCCACTGTCTTTGACAATAGCTACTACAAAGAGCTCAGAAAAAAGAAAGGACTTCTACATTCTGACCAGGAGCTATTCAATGGAGGGTCTACTGATTCTCTGGTGACTACCGATTCTACTAATCAAAACACTTTCTTCAAGGACTTTGCAGCTGCCATGGTGAAAATGGGGAACATCAACCCTCTCACTGGTAGCAATGGAGAAATCAGAAAGAATTGTAGGAAAGCAAATTAAATAGACGAACTAGATTACTTTATTATTTTGTCAGTCTTGTAATAAGTATCTCGGCCAAGAGAAGAGAGTTGATTTTATTATCTAGGTCTGTTACAGATCTATGGTTTAAGAGTCGGTTTGATTCTTTGTTTATTTTTAAAATAATCAATGTAATTTGAGAAGGTTTACTGGTTAGTTGCTGCAAAATAATGCAGCGAATATGTAATGGGTTTATACATTAATTTTTAATATGGAATACATTCTCTGAGTTTTATTGTGTGGCCTTTTATGTCCTCCACACGTGAAACAATGATGGTATGATATTTTCCTCGTTGTCCCTTGCTTTGGTATTGTTGGATGAAATAATTTATTTTACAAAATCTATGTTTTGTTTTTTTTTAAATTGAAGAATGAATATTTCCATTTTCCCGTGGACAAGGATTGAAGGGTATATATTGTTTTGAATTATATATATATATATATATATATGTGTGTGTATGTATGTATGTATGTATGTATGTATGTATGTATGTATGTAATTTATTTTACAAAATCTATGTTTTATTTTTTTTAAATTGAAGAACGAATATTTCCATCTTCCCGTGGACAAGGATTGAAGGGTATATATTGTTTTGAGTGGTATGTATTATATATATATATATATATTTAGAATATTTATTTTATAAAGAATTATTAATCTTTTTCAATTATGAATGTATGTGTTATATTTTATTAAATAAAGAAATATATTATATATTTAATTAAAAAGTAGGTGGTATGAGAATACATTTTGAGTCAAGTAAAATAAATAATAAATTAGAATAAAACTTATGAATAAATAATAGTCATAATTCAAGACCAAAAAATTATAAGTACAATATTATATCACAACCTTTTTTTCTACTCTTTGGACAGCATAGTTTAAGAGCTCAACTTGGAGGCTTGTAAAGCAAAGGAGATCTTAAGAATTTAAACATATCTCCATGGGCAATCCATTTCCATTAGCAAGTCCCTAGGTAACAAGGCATAGGGTTAAGGGATTTCTTATAGCATTGAGACTCAGCCTATTGTATTTATGTATATTAGTCATTGGATGAAACAATTACCTTCTAATTTATATATCAATGGTTTCATGGAGGTCTTGTGTGAGGTCAATCTCGATGCAAAATTGCCATTTTGGTTTGGCAATGTAAAACATGTCAGTTTTGAAATAGATGATCCAACCTAGAAGCTTCACCAGTGGTTCCAAAAAGGGCCAAATTTTCATATATAAGCTAGGGAACTTCACCTAGAATAGGTCCTTGAGCTTGGCTTGTAAAAGATGACATATTTGTGGGTCTAAGGAGAAAACATAAGAAATGAGCTTCTAACATAGTATGGGCCATATTTGTGTATGGAAATGAGTATCAAACTTCACCATTACTCGAATCATGAATGTGTGCTTGGTTTACTTTCTACACTATTAACACAACATGCACTCTTCACAACCTCCTTGTCTAAGTGTAGGGTTATCCCGCATTCATAAAGACCTGGGCCCTCTTATGTGGATCATTATTATTAAAGTGTAGCTCTTTCCTATGCCTATAAACACATAATCACAATGAAATAAGGTATGGTTACCAGTTAATTTTTTTAGCCTCCCTTGAATAATGTTGTAGAAAAAATAAAATGGTTGATGCCCAAAAACAACTCAAGGTAGACTTAGATGTTTAAAATATCATTGTATATGCTCTTAAAGCAAAACACACCAAATATTTTAGCAAATAATATGAATTGATGATGTAGCTCACCCTAATGTCTTTAAAATCTCTCCCTCAACACACTCAACAATGGTTTTAGCATCAACCCCCCTTAAAATTGTAAGTCAATCTTGACATTTCCATGTTAAAAGGGAAAACGACGGACGTAACATTGGATTCCTAGATTCAATAGCTTGAGGCATAATTATTAGTCAATTGATTTATTAATGCTATGAAAATCACATCCATTGTGTTGAATATGTCCATTATAGTGGTTCATTATTGTAATACTTTCAACACACAATGTGTGTAATACTACATTCTAGTCAAATCTTTGAAGAATTTTGTTGAGACACTAAAGAAGGAGTACAATTATCTCCTGACACTTTGAGGTTGAATATGTATCAAGTTTTAAACATCAATCCATTGTAATGATATGTTTGTGGAAGACTACATCAGTGAGTTCCATGACTAGACCATGCCCCTGTGTGAGAACTTGACTGAACAAGATAAGGTCTTGAAGTACATAAGTGGGTTTTCACCTTATATCCATATAAATATGGAGTTTTAAAATTATAAATCTCTAAGGAAAAAAACATCAAAACACTACCAAGATCAAAGCCAAGGCATAGATGAAGCAACATCTCATCTCTTCATTCAACACTATGCGCAAGAGTTAACCCACACACAAAACCCATCTCAACCTCCAACATAGAAAAAAAATACTTTTCTCAAAGGAGACCAATTTAATAAGGCCACACAAAACATAACTCCTCTTGTGCCTTCTACCTCCGACAAATGAAAGTTGAATTTCAATGACAAGTGGTGCCATCAAAATTTTGTATAGACCTATGAAGACTTCCAATGTCGACGCATCAATCCTTGCTTGGGAAACATACATTAGATCCTACATATATGGATGGGATTGAACCAAATAAAAATTCTCTAAGCACTAAAACTAGTTCCATAAAGACCTCTGAAGAGTGTGAATGCCTCTTCCACATCTAGTTGTGGGTCAAGGGTCAACCTATTAATGTTATCATTGATAGTGTAAACCAGAAGAACATCATCACACAAGCTATAAACCAATGCATTGTAATTCCCAATATTTTGCATTCCAATCCATACTCCTAGGGTTGGATTCATAAAGGTACAAATATATAAGTTTGGAGGAAATGCACCTTCTAGTATAAATTTTAGCCTATGGAGGACACAGTCACTTGTGACATTGGGCTTCTTGAAGTCTATGACATCTTGTTAGGGAGGATGTAATGTTATTACTAAGATAATACATATCAATTTCATAACCACAAAGGTGGGATGTACACACAAAAGATCATTTCTTTAACCTCTTAAAGTCAGCTCTAATGACCAAAGTCATATTGGTTTCTTCTAAACAATATTATAAACTCGTCTCATACATGCATGATATTTTTTCTCTCATGATCTGTCATAACAAAATTGCATAGGCAAGAAAGTAAGAATTTATAGTGTACTCAGTGAAATCAATGTCGCAATAATGACGACTTAACAAGTTACTAAGGCAACATAATGGAGTCTTCCTAGAGCCAAAATTTATCCCAACACACTATGTAGTAAAACACCACATAGCTTTGGTTCCTAGATCCCCTTTTATAAACAAATATCTATATTAAAAATTAATTTGGGAGAATGATGAAATTTGGCACTAAATAAAGAAGCTCCTTAATTAGGGCAAGATAAGACCTGATTCTTCTCCTTGAAAAAGTCTAATAGTCCTTGAGCCTAAGAAGAATGGGTCATGTCATCTATGCATTAACTATTGCTCACTCAATAAAATCATGGTGGAGAATCAGTACCCAATGCTACACATTAATGATCTCTTATACCAACTCTAAGGTGTATAATAATTCACTAAGATCAACCTAAAGTTATGTTACCACCAATTTATGGTTGATCTTGAAGACAACTTCAAAACATTAGAAGCATTATATGAATGATTGGTTATGCCTTGCAGCTTCACTAATGTGTCAAAAACATTCATTTGCTTGATGGACAATCTACTTAAGCCCTTGCCCAACTCCTTCATTATCTAATTGGATGACTTTCTCATCTTCAACCAAACTTGGGAAGAGCATGTAGAGTGCATCTCATGTTTCTTAGACACCTTGCACTTACATATGTTATAAGCCAGCATTTAAAAGTGTACCTTTTGCATTATGAAGATCCAATCCTTGTGTTATGTAATTGAATATAATGAAGTTTTATGTTGTTACATGACCTTCTTAAGTCGCTCACCCATGTGTTATATGCTTTGCTTGTGTAAAACAAATATTGATAATGAGTTTTACGTAGGGTAATTCTTAAATATGACACAAGATAAAGAAGAGAACCTATGTTTCATCAATGCTTTGGCTTTTGTTTGAATAAATAATTAAATTATTATTTATTTATTAATTCATTCATAATTGATATTTGTAAATGATGTTAAATTAATAACAACATTTATATTGAATAGAATAAGTTATTAGTGAAGTTTATTTAAATTTGTATACGTATTTAGAATGTAATAGATTGTTTGGCAATATTGATCCTTTATTCTAAGGGACATATTTGGAATGCTCCAGTGTATAAATAAATCTATTATACTAATGAAACTATGTTTTTTTTGCATTAACATTAAAATTTAGTGTCATAAAGAAGGAAAGATTAACTGTATCATAGAGAAGGAAAGAGTAATTGGGAACGAGAAAGAATTGAGAGGAGCCCCAGCACTCCATTCATTTACCCGTGTAAGCTCCATAGAGGCACAATTATCTATTTTTATTTTTTTCTGAGAAGAAAAAAAATCTGCCTATTTCTGTGTGATTATTTTTTGAGCAGCCCGAGGAGGTATGAATCTCGCTGGTGAGGCATTGAAAGAAGTAAACAAGCTTCAAGTAAAGTGCCATTATTTGACATTTAGTGCAGCAGACCAATAAAATTGCTATCATAAAAAAGAGTGGTGCCATCTTGAAAGAATTTGAAGATGCAAATAAAATTACCAGCACAAAGCAAGCACAATCTAAAGGCATTTTTCAGCTGAGAGGGAGGCGTGATAGTCAGCCCCAACAACATCCAGCACTTCCCCACACCATCGAAGAAGTGGTGTTCCATTCTGGTGATAAAGCAGCCCAGATATCATTTTTGTTTGCAGCCTGGAAGTGGCGCCCATCCCATGTAGTGACATTCCTTCCCTGAGAAACATCTTTTCTCTCTATGGTGGAGCGCTCCAAACAAAATTCAACATAAATTTTCAGTCTGCTTGCACGTGACATCTGATTGGATGCAATCTCCTATTTCACTTTTTTAAGCCAAAGCTTATTATTCTCATGCAACATTGGGCGTGGAATATTTATTATTTCAAAATTTTATTCATTTAAAACCAGGCAAAAACTTTAAGAAAATTGGAATATTTGCCTTAAAGTCTACTCGGATAAAACAATTGTGTAGCTTCCAAATGGTGAAGTCCAAGAACCCAAAAGTTAATTGGATAAATTAATTACGTAGCTCCTAAATGGTGAAGTCCAAGAACCTAAAAGTTTGCATGAATGTTTGTGTTATTATTATTAAAAAAATATAGTTAAAATAATTTTTTCAATTTAATTAATTTTTGGGAGACTTGTCTAATTAGATCACCAACAGCCTCTATCTATCTATGTTCTGCTCAGAAAATCCCATCTATCTATCTCAGTTGGTATGTCTACTGTCCTCCCGATAGGACTATTCGAGCGACATATAGACTATCTCTGCAGTCCAGGTTCTGCCCTAGAGTTCCATGTCAATGTTATGGATCCAAATTTGTAAAACAAGCCTAAAATGTCACCATAATAAAACCTTTTTTAGGGAATTTTTAAAAAGTTCCTATAATTTCCAATAAATTAATTTTAGATTTTTTTTAATTTTATCTTTAGTAGGCTCTGAAAATTAAATTAATTTAGTATCTCAGAAATTATCTTACTTAAAAGGTAAATATTTTTAAAATAATGTAAAATAGCATAAATAATAATCTCCTAAAACTATATTATTACAGCGTTCATACTTTAAATATTTAATTATTTTTTTGATTTGAAAAGGTATAAAACCAGTAAATTAGGAAATTAAAAAATTTACAGAATCATGCATCTTGCACGATCATAGTTTCTGTATATGCAGTGTCTTTAGTTAACATATAAGATCAAATTTGTTGCATTGAACTATCGCATTTAATACCTAACATAGTTACAAAAATGACATTTGTGACTTAGACCCTCTTTATCATTGGGAAGAAATAAGAATCCCAATTGCAGTTTTACCTTTCCCTTCATTTGTCATTCATTATTATCATTTGGCATAAATTGTAAAAGATTAAAATTATAAGTATATAGGGAAGTTATGCTTATGCACAAGGATTTCTCTTTAAGCCAGTGTCATTGATAGGATGATCTTTTTCACGTACTCTCTAAGTACCACATATCACTCTCCTCTCAAGTGATTTAATATCTCTTTCATGTACCACCAAGTATAAAAAAAGATAATAAGGTCGAACACATCAAGAGGTTTGATATATTGGTCTAATGATATACAAAAAGGGAAACCTTTTAGAGTAATAAGGAACTAATCCATCTCCCAAAGATAGTTTTGCTTAGATGACTAGAAATGTTCCAAGATTTATTCTACCTAATACATGGCTACATCATGGCGATAACTATGCTACACAGAAATCCAAGGTGAAGACTTACCTAGATTTTAAATATATCTGGCTAGTTATTGACGACACATTCCCCTGACACCCTTAGATGTTGATCAATAGTGGAAGTTTGATAAAGCTTGATCATTATGTTGGGGTATTATATGAGGTCCAACCTCATATCCTAGATGCTATTATAGCCAAACATAACTAGGATAATCTCAGTACTCTCTATGAGGCTAAGAACTAAAAGTCCATCCTTCATCTACAAAGCCACCTTCAATGCCTCAAGTTGAAGAGAGGTTGGAAAGTTGAAGGATTTACTCCTCATGTTGAAGCACTATGAGCCTCAATCCTAGCCTTGAAGTGAGAAACTGTTAGATGAATCCCTAGTATCCATAGCCCTGATAGCATTGCCAATAGGCTACAACATTTAATATGTCTCTTAATATAGTATATACAATTTTTTTTTTGAAAAGTTGGCTAATATGTTATAAAAAGAAGAATCCACGCTCATAGTAGAATAAAATGAAGAAAAACATGCAATAATGTTACATTATAAGAGGAAGAGGATCATGAAGCCTTTAAAACAATCCCTTAAATAGAATAATTAATAGAATCAACATGGGAGCGAACCTCATTTTCCCAATTTTTATCAGATCTCTAAAAAGACAAGACATGCACTGAAGTATTTTTAGAAAAAATGATTTACAAAAGGATTCTCTAGCAATAGGAATCATACCCCGAATAATATCCATAAGGAAATAAGAAGAAGAAGCCATAGTACAGACATACTTGGAAATATAAAAAAATTCATAGCAGAAACATGGGAATGTTGCTCAAGATAATGGTCTTTTAGATGCAGATTATGTCTATGCTAAACATACAACAAAGAAAATCCCTCCTCTAAGTTTAGTTTCATACATGCATTATATTTTCACAAGGCACATAATTGTATGCAAGGATTGGCTCTCCACTTTGACCTCTTCGTCTTGTTGAGGTAATGTATCCCCTAGATATGATACATGATATAGTGTAAAAGGTAAAAGATACATTTTCTTACCTCTTATTAATCATGGATGTACAATCACTGACATATTATATGTTCCAAACCTCACCAAAAATATATTTTCTATAAATCAATTGCTTAATCACAAACTTACAAGTGAATTTGATCAACAAAATGATAAAAAATTATGTCTCATTTGACATAAATCTCTAAGCTTGAAAATTATTGAAAGAGATTCTAGTGTATAAAATATGTTCTAGCTTGATGTTTTCCACAAATATAATCAATATTTAGTAGCAAAAAATAGATAATTAATTAATATCTAGCACAAAAGGTATGGACACTTAGGTTTTGTGTATTTGACTACACTCAATGGACATAACATGGTCAGAAGGCATCTGTCACTTAATAAGAATACTAATATATGCTTTATTTTTTTAGCTAGAAAATAACATAGATATCCATTTAGCACTAGTACATATTGAGATTTTGGTGCTTTAGATCTAGTGCAGACACATTTATGTAGGTATGTAGGACCTAGTGTTAATGGCTTCAAGTATTTTTCAGATCTTTCTTAATGAGATGTCATGAAAGATATGGGTATATTTATTGAAGACCAAGGATCAATATTTTTTAGTCTTGAAATAATTCAAAGCTAATTTTGAACATGAATCTGGTTGACAACTTCATGTCTTCCATTCAAATAAAGTGGGGAATATACTAGTAAAGAGTTATTTGAATTTATGAAGGCACATGACATTCATTGGTAGTTGACTATGCCATATAATCCACAACAACAAAATAGTGTTTTATTACAACTTAATAACACTATCATGAAAATGGTGGGTAACATGATAGAGAAATCATACCTACCTCATACATACTAGGCAGAATTAGTTCATATAATAGTCTACATGCTGGATTGAGTAGCCACCAAAGCTCTGAATGGTATTACTCTACAAGAAGCATGGACTGAGAATAAGTATTTATATTACATCCTCATATTTTTTTAGTAAACCATATATGTATGTACCTAAAAATAAGATAATAAATAGATAATAATTTTTTTCCATGTATTTTCATTTACTATAGTGAAGAGTCAAAGTCCTACCAAATCATGGATCCAAAAACTAGAAAGATACAAATCAACACAGATGTTGTATTTGTTGATAAGGGTGAATCAAATACACCCTCCACAAAGTCACTTGATACATGGATTAGACCTACAAACATTTCTAAATTTGATGACTGTGGTAGTGAGAATGAGGACAATGATGATGATCAACCAAGTCCTCCACTTCCAACTAATACTATTCACTATATTCTTAAGAGATATTCAAGTACTATATCAGATGCAAAATTGGATGGAGTTACAAACAATTCCACTACAGGACTGTGGACTCATAACATGGCTTGAAAAGAGGTAAATTTTGCCCTTATGAGCATAATTTCAAAATCAATTAATCCGTCTATGGTTTGTTAATCCAAGAATCAATGCTGTGGAAAGAGGCCATGGATGTATGATATTAGTCACCAATGAAGAACAAAACATGATAGCTTATTGATCTTCCACTAGATAAGATGATTATCAGTTGTAAATTGGTCCTTAAGACCAAATACAAAACAAATGTTAGTATAGAAAAGTACAAATAAAGACTTTTAAAAAAGGGATATACTCCAAAATAGGGCATCAAGAATATGAGGAGACATTTGCTCCCATAGATAATATAAATAATATAAGAATGGTATTTTCTCTGACTACATGGTTTGGATGGAAATCCTAGTAGATGGATGTAAAAATTGCCTTCCTAATGGAGATATGTAAGAGGAATTCTATATGACCAATCAGAGGGTTTTATCTCCCATGGTTAACAACAAAAGGTACATAGATTCATAAATTCTTTGTATGGTCTGAAGTAGGATGAGAAATATTAGTATATAAATATTGAAAAACATTGTGTTTAACATGGATTCTAGAGGAATCCATATTATCTAAACCTCTTACTGAAGGAGCAAGGTTGGACTTTTAATTTTAATTATGTATCTTGAAGATATAGTCCTCACTGGTAGCTCAATTAAAATTATAGATACAAAAAAGAATGATCTTAAGTGATCATTCAACATCATAGATCTCTAGATACTACACTACTATCTTGGTTTGGAAGTATATAAAAAGGGGCACCACATATTTATGTCTCAAATGAAGTATATCAAGGCCATGCTCATAAGATTATCAATGATGGATTGTGAACCTATTGCAACACCTATGGAGACAAGACTTCATCTGTCTCATTCAGATTCATCACCACTAGTAAATGCCATTCTCTATCAACATTTATATGGGAGTCTTATTTATTTGGCATACACTACACCACATATTATCTATGTTATTAACTATCTTTCATGGTTCATGCAAAACCCAAAGATGAGTCAATAGAAATTAAAAAAGAGGATATTGAGATACATTTGAGGTATAATGCAATTTAGCCTGTAATACAAAAAGAATTATAAATTCTTCTTGGCATGTTATATGGACATAGAACATGCATTTTCTATTGACAATAGGAAATCCACATTTGGATTTTTGTTATTTTTGGTATTTGGTCCTATCTCATGGGAGATTAAGAAGAAATAGTTTATTTCTCAATCTTCCACTAAGGAAGAATATCATGTAGCATTAGGAGCTACCTATGAAGTTATATGTATATATTGCATATTTGTAGGACTAGAAACACATCATACTCAGTGTATGGTTTTATACTGTGATAATTAGGTTGTTCTAAAAATAGTTCACAATCTAGTGTTTCACAAGTGCATGAATCATATCAAAGTTCAAGTACATTTGGTACTTGAGCATGATAAACAACACAATATTCAACTTTAGTATTTCCCCACTCAAGATTAGTGTGCAAAGATCTTCACCAAGTTACTTGTATGTGATAAGTTTGAGGCATTCTAAGATTATCTCTTTTGTGCTCTTAAGACTATGCTAAATTAAGGTGGGGAATATTAGAGTAAATAATTAGATTATTATTTATTTATTTATTCATTCTTAGTTCATAATTTTAAGTGATGATTCTAAATTAATAACAACATAATTCACATATAATAGAATATGTTATTATTGGATTTTGTTTAAATTTATTGCAAGTATTTAGAATGAAGTAATTTTTTGGGTAATATTGATCCTTCATTTTAGAGGTCATATTTGGTATTCTCTAATGTATAAATAAATATATTATATGAATTAAACTATGTTTTTTTCATTATCATTAAAATATTTGATTTTGGCCACATTGTGGTAATATTGCCACAATGTGTTAAAAGTTGAGAAATAAATCTCTACACGAATATATGGCAAAATTCTATGGATAAAATTCAACACTTAATGTTTCCCAATTAAGTTCTAATGTAGATGTGAGATGTATCATGGAACTAATTGGTGTATTAGTCAACTAATTTTTCATTACACTAGAAAAAATACAAGAACTTGATGTATTCATCATCATAGTGCTTGAGGGGTAAACATTCATCCTTCAAAGTGTTGACAAAAAAATTCCAATACTCAATGAGCTCATATTCTTATTTGTTATGTGGATTAAAGGTTTTTCATGAATGGAATTATAAACTAGAAATTTTCAACATATAAAGGTGATCTTATTTTCATCAATGAAATGATTGACTAAGAAGTATACCTTAAGTTATTGAAATTAGTTATCTAATGTTGAATGTTTATTTCTCCTTCAAACACTAGATGCCATGATTGAATTTCACTTTGAAATTGGTTATATATTGAAATGATAGATGTGCGAGCAACATAGAAGAAGGATTGAATTATGGACAATGAGCTAAGTCACGAGTTCATAGATTTGGCCAAATATTTTGTTTCATTATTACTCAAAAATGTTTGGAATGAGTTTTTAGACATCTTGGGATGCCACAATGCTTTTCTAGGAATCAACCATCTCACTTTTTCTAAGCCATTCTTTTGGATACTCTAAAATATAATTGAATATTAGATTCCTTTCTCATATTGAACTCACATCTTTACAAGCATGTGAGAGCTCTTACTTGGTACCAATGATTTGCATAATGGGGCCTAGGATGTTGTAGTGAAAAAAATGTCGAATTTAGATATGTATAATATGCAACTTCTATTCAATATGCAAAAATTGGGAAAAGTAAAGATGTGTAAAATATTCAATAATACTAAGAATACTAGTTCTTATGGTCAAATGGTTAATTTTTGCTTGTTAATTTGTTTTGAATGAATGAATGAATACAAAAGTTAGATGTAATTGAATGGTAGATGCACAAATCACATTAATAAGCTAATATTTGGTTGGTCTATGATCTGTCTAGTCTCTATGTGATTATTTGATGTAATTTATCATATACAAATTATTAAAATATGTGATTAGAGTTAATAAAGTATACAAAATGGGCGATTCATCTTTTTTTCAAGTGACATTTAAACTTCTAGCATGTGTGTGGTTAGAATTCTAGCTATATAGTTTCACTGATAGATTTCATAATGTGTTTCATATTTAGAGGATGCCAATTGGCATGTTATGTGGTAAGATGAACCTGAACAATGGATGTTGAGCATGTACATTTTTGAATGGAAACATATAGACTTACATAACATGTGACTTGGTAATATTACAGCGCATGAAGGTACTATGAAACAAGGAAAATGATGCACAAAAGTTTAGGATGCATTGCATAAAAGTAGACTAATATGTAAAAAGGAAAAAAGATTACAATAACTTAAGAATGTACAAAAGGATTGCATTTGAGCTTCAAGGTTACATCCACACATGAGATCTAAAGTCTAAGTGAAGGCTGTGTAGAATCATGTAAAAGTTACACCTAAATCAATAAATGGGCATGAGATAGTTTATAAATATATATTGATTTGAAAAAAATATGGAAACAATCATCATAATTTGACAACAAAATTAGTTTCTTTTATGTAAGATAATGAGAAGCATGAAAAATTGTTGCATGTGACATAAATAGTTCCTTAGAATTGTACACTCTACATTTTTGGCTCCTAAACAATGGACTCCATGGTTTTGGGATAAGCAAGAAAAATATTTTTTTACATCTACGTGGTTCATGTCTATAGATATAAATACCTCACTTAAAATAATGAATCTTTGCACCAATCATTGGGAAATAGAATTTCTTTAAAAAAAAATGATAAATGAATCTAAAAAGGATAAGTTAAAAAATATTTATTTTTGAACCTGTGCTCAAAGCAAATATGTTTTTCAGTAACATCTAATTATTAGGTCACTCAATGGTACACAATATTGAAGACACACCAAGTAAATGTAATGATAATTCAACCAAGAATTCAAGTGTAATAGAATGTATCTCTACTATAATATTTAATACTATCATGAATATTCTCTAAATGTTTGATTCTTCTAACATGTTGTGATAATAAATACTAGATACTCTTTTAGATTCTTCGATATATTTTCTAAAAATAGTCTAAAATAATATAATTTAATAATATATAAAATCTTAAAGACCATTTATAAATGTCTACTCCTATTTAAAAATTAGTGTTAATCAAGCTCAAACCCTAATAATAAATCAATCATACATATTGGATCCACTCACAACTCGTCAAAGCATCCTTTTCTAACAAATCATTATTAAAAAGCTAATTGTCAAAAGTAAATAGGCATGAATGTGGTCCAAAATCAATGCATAGTTATGATGAAGATGCTATCCTATATGTCCTATGCTTGGATATCCAAAAATTTCAATAAAATATTAGTTTTTGAGATGCTACATATGAGAGTCAATGCCTTTCAAATCACTCCTTATTGATAGGTCCAAATAGGTCCTTATTGATAGCCCTCCAGATAAATCTATCAAAAAAAAATACATATATACCCATTTGGTGTAAAGGTGGTGGGTTATGATATGCCTGAAAAAGAGATATAACCATGTAGTGTAAAAGTGGTAGGATTCTGATATGCTTCAAAAACAAGGAAAACAAATTATTACCCTTATAAAACACATAAAGAAAAAAGTCTTATTGCTAGAATATATTCAAAGAGAACGTCACCATAAGTTGGAACAATTGAAAATAATTATTTAAAATGTTAATTTATGTGCTACCTAGCTTGATCAAGCATTTTGTATATGTGATTATATGGATGAGACAATATCAATGATTCAGAGATGGAAAGCCACCAATTCAGTTAAAAGAAAAATTATACTCAAGTCTTGCCATCTCTAAAAAACTTTAATAATATTTTTTCCTACATTATTATGATGAAATATATCTATATATATTAACAAAATAAATATACAAAAACATTAAGTGGTATGGAAGCATGCCTCAATGTCAAACTAGGCAAAGCCTAGGAATAAGAAACAACAAAAGAAAAAAACAACTAGGCCCCACTCAAGAACAGTTCATTAGAACATCATAAGATAAAATATTAAGCTATCAAAGCAAGGTTGAAAGGTGGAGCATCCATATCATTAGGACCCTAGCCTGAGCTTGGCAAGTCATTACCATCTAGAATTGGCTCCCATCTAGAATCCTGAGTAGTGTCTTGCCTGAGTAGGAGAAATGGCTAAAGAGATCTTGGGGAACTTTTCCAACACATATGACTGACATACAAGTGGCATCCCCTAAGAATCTAGATGTAGAGAAGGAGGAGGAGCTTCCCAACCATCCTTCCCAATAGGGCAAAGATGTAGAGGTTACCACCTTCATTCCTACCCAAGAGGAGTCATGTTCTAATACAAGGTACCATTATGAAAGCAATACCAAGATTGGCTGCATCGATGTCCACCTTGAGGTGGTAAGGTAATTTTATCATCAAGTTTGTGATCCCTAGGCAGAGATGTAGGAACCTATTCCATATCACAAGGAGCATCTCCCAAATGAGTGAGAAGGTCCTAGAGATGGCCAAGCTCCATGGAAACTATGTTATCTTGCACTTGTATTTACCAAAAAACATTGGAAATAATAGAGGACTTGCTCAAAGTAGAAAAAAAACAATCTGAAGAAGCATTGTTAAATATTGCATTATTTCTTTCGTTCCATAACTAAAAGAGAATCTCCACTTTAAAAGTATACCATACGCGGGCATATTTAAAAGGCAAGGTGGTTTTATCTCAAAGAAGGATATGTTGTCAATGAAATAATTTGGGCTGGAAAGACTTGAAGAGGTCCTAATTCTATGTCCAAACCATTTGAGCTTTGGGACAATACCAAAAATAATGAGGGAACATTTCCAGATGGCCACAAAAAGGGCAAGTGGGAAGGGAAAATATTAAATATACAATCCTTCTACCAATAGGTAACCCCTAATATAAGATACACTAAGCAAAATGAGCTATCTTAGGCTCCAAGCAAGCCTCCTAAATAGTGTGAAAATGGAAGCACCAGGTACAAACATAGGAATGCAAACCCCAATAGGAGTTAAGCTTATCCCCCATAGGCATGTGGGGAGTAAGCCATCCATAGCCAAGCTAGGAGGTGTAATTAAGAAACATAGTTTCAACATACCACTTCCAATCCTTCCCCAAACGATGAGTGGAGTGAATAGAATTTTTATGAAGCATTGAAGGTGGAACAACATTAAAGATTTATTGGAATGATTCTTGATCAATATTGGATAACTATAATTTAGTTTTCACCTCTTCTTAGGATAGATAGGAGTGAGACTGCTTATAAAAAATATCTTGGACAATATGAATGCCTCTATGAAACAACTTGAGAACATTAATCTAAGGAACCTCAGCCAGAGGGAATTCATTGGAATTGATAATAGGTGACTACCATAGTGAGTAGGAGTTAACAAACAACCAAATTTGGAACCCTGAGCCATTCCAAAGAATCCATTGTTCTATCTTTTCTCATGCTTTCCATATGTTTTTTGCCATGAAGGACCCTAAAATTTGAATGGGGGATTTGATGATAAGTATATTATAAAATCCAATCCTTTCTAATATTTCTTGCCTTTCGGTAAGCTTAAATAGATGTAGTGTTAGAACAACACCTTCCAAGATTCCTTGTCATCAATGGCCTACACATTCCATTTAACACATAAGGTAATTCCTTGACAAGCCACATTAATGAGAACCATACCTATGGCATCCCACATGAGGCAAAAATAATCCCAAGTCACCCTATGGAATCCATGTCCATGAGAAGAAATGACCCAAATAAAATCCCTGAGAATTTTTTCAAGTTTTTGGTAAGAATTCTTTGAAGGCACCCATCATGAGGAGTAGTAAACATGAGTGGTTGAAATCACTTTCAAGAAGATTTAGAACTTATCTGCTAATGATAAGGGCTTAATCACCCAATATTATAGAGTTTTAGCTACTCTTTCAACAACATATTACCATAATAGGGGTGGAGAGGCATCAAAAGAAAAAGGGATACCAAGAAACTTGAATATTTAATCATGTTCAATCCAAGCCCATCCATATTTGGTAGCTCACACCAATGAGGAGAGGTATGATTGAATGTAACAATGAGTCATTTTTCCATTAGATGCTTTAGCTAGAGGCAAGGTAGAAGGTGTTGAGATACTGCAAGGCATTGTCTACATTATCCTCATCTTTAATAAGAGTAGGGAAAGAATCATTCATAAAGTGGTCATTCAGCAATTACATATCTTTGTGAGGGTTTTATTTATCTAGAGGGAGGTATACTCCCTTATCAAGGCATCTAGCTTGGACATTGATAAGAAGATATCAAATACCCTTAGCTAAAAACACATACATGGTGGGTGTCAAAGGGCATCCTTGGTGAATAGATTGGAACAAACCAAATTACTCAGAAGTGACTCCATTAATAGAGAGGATGGCTAAGGTGTCTAAAAAAGGCATCTGGACAATTTAAATGATATTAGGCTCAAATACTAGGGATCTAAGCATGGCTAGGATGAATGGCCACTCAATATGATCATAAGATTTTTCAATGTAAGTTAAAATGAACGTAGCTTGTTTCTTAGACCTTCTATCCTAGTCCATTCCTTCCCAAATTGTAATGATATTTTCTAATATATTCTACTTTTGATGAATCCTATTTTCTTAGGATGAATGATGTGCAATAATAGATTATATAACTATAGTGCCATAGCTTTGGCAATGATCTTATAGTAAACATTCAAGAGGGTGATCGCCCACCAATTATAGATCAATTTGGGATCCCCTTGCTTAGGTATGAATTTAATGTTTCCTTTATTTATATTCCTCCCTAGAGAATGAGTTTGAAAGGCCTCTTGATAAACATGATGTAAGTTAGTACCCATAAGATCCCAAAGGGTTTTATAGAATTCACAAGGGAAACCATCAATACCTAGAGATTTGTCAATTTCCATATGAGACACTACCTCATGCAGATCATCCATAGTGAGGATCCTATCAAAATCCACCCACTAAGTGGGAGTGGGTTTTCAAGGCACCACTATGAGACACTACTAAAGGGTAATATCATGCTTTGTGGAGGAAGCCTGATATCTGAACACTAGTTGATAATGGAAGATAAAATCTTGAATAATTTATGGTGTCTCTGATAATTTCCTATGAGTATCAGAGATAGCATAGATTTGTTGCTTCAAGTTTTTGGCTCAAAACATTTGAAAACATTATTTGGAATCTTTGTCCCCTATCTTGAGCCAGTGGATCCTAGCTTTGACTTGAGATCCCTGGGCATTTTAATTATCTGCTATCTAAATATGATGTCACAAAAATATACTCTAACCTACAATATTTCATTGAAAGGATCTTTTTTCTAGGGCTAAAGCTATATGGCTAAGATTTAAAGAAGTAAAAAAGTAAGGGTGTCTTTGAATTTTATCATGTTGGTGGCCATAGATTCTCAGAAAGTGAGAGGTCATTTTGATAGCATCATCCCACCAAAGAATCCAACTAGATTCTTAGGATAGACAGGGATCCAGATTCCAAACTCTACAAATGTGCACCATAGTGGGACCAAATATGGTCAAATTTGATCAATCTGCAAGAGTGTTTGGGTGCATCCTACCAAATAGGAAGTGGAAGAGCAATTGACTATGAGTCTAAAAATCTAGAATAACTAAGCAAAGGAGCCTTGAGACCCTAGGATAAAGCATTGGTAGCAATAGGGGTGTTGGATATGTTGGGTTTTTCTAATACTTTCAAGGCTTTATCCTGGGAAGGATCTTTCTCAGCAAGATCATGGTCTTGTGGGCTATTATTTTTTGATGGCTTGCCACCTTTGGGATTTCTTTCGCTTGAGCTCATAGATTTAGTGTGGTTGTTATTCTTTCCTACCATTGTTCATACTTAAAAAAGTATATGTATATGTATATATATATATATATATATATATATATATATATAATTTATTGAAATTCGCTGTTACATAAAACCACCTTCACAACCAATAAAATATTAGAGTTGTCCCTTACATGGGACCAAGGTCTGAGTTTTTAAGACATAAGCTATAATAATATTTTTTAGATTAGAACGAGCTTGTATTTTTTGTGGTTCATCATTGGTAGAGCAGAGATGGATAAAATTTAGCTAGATTTGTCTTATACTTTGTGAAATAACCTATAGAGGGATTTTGATTGGGTCTCACATGCAGGAGTAGGGGTTTACAATTTGAAATTAGACGCAAGACATTGAATGAAATTTAATGAGCTTTCGTAATCCATGTGTGTAACCCATATATGGATTTGAATGGAATTTTAGACAATAAATTATAAATGTCTTGCCAAACACCTCAGTTTGGTATATTGATGAGGACTTACATTTACAAATTTAGGTTGACACATACCTAAGAATAGTTTTGATCTTTTTTCTCATAATCACAATAAATATCTATGAACACTTTGGTGGTAAGGATTATTTTAGGTATTCATTACAATCAGGGGTGGTAATTGAAAATAATGAGGAGAACAAACTAGTTGTTACAATATGGTAGTGAATCAATCTACCTTTTAACGTTTTGAAGAGAGGGTTGGGGTATATTGGCAATGAATATTTTATTCTAGAAATCGATAATGTCTCAAGGAATCTCCCACATGATGTTTTCAAGGAGGTAAGATAGGATTGTAGAGTAATCTATAAGTATGTTGAACCTCCTCCTTACAATATCATTGGTGAGGAATGGAAGGCCTTAGAATAGATTGAACAATAATCAAAATATTGTTGTGATCAAGGTAAACAAGGGAAATGCAATAAAATTGTGAGGATTATGATCACAAATTGATTGGAGACTTTAATAATATTGGGAGTTACAAAAAGTTTGATTATAACCCAGTTTCATTGATTATGCAGAGGGTTTCTAAGTGGATAAAATATTTTTCATTATGTAAGAGTGTGAAGAAGATGTTGATCCCCCCCCCCAAAAAAAATCACACCTAAAATTTATAGCGCTTCTAAAATTCACAAGGAAGGGATCCCCTTAAGACCAATTGTTGACACATCAAACTCATCCACATATAGATGACATCATTCTTGGAAAACAAATTGAAACATTTTTTGACAAACACTTCCTCTTTCATTAAAGATTCAAGGAATTTTGTGGAGGTTGTTAAAGATAAGAAAGTTGGGGTTCATAAAATGTTGGTTAGATTTGTTGTGTTATCCTTGTTCACTAGGGTAATAATCTTGGAGGCTATTGAGGTCATCAGAGCTTGATTTTATGATGAAATGACAAGTTTATTTGTATTTTTTTTAGATCCATTTTCTTCTCATCCAAGGGGTCATCGACAAATAAACAAAAATGGATGGCAATGGGTTATCCACTTTCACTGGTGGTTGTGAACCTCTTTATAGCTTAGTTTGAGGAAAGGGATATAAACTCCTTCCCTCTAAATCCAAAATGGTGGAAACAATATGTGGATGACACAAATTTTTATTTGAAACATGGTAGCTAAAATCTTGAAGAGCTCCATTTATAATCAACAACTTGGTTGGGAGCATAAAACTAACTAAGGAGATTGAAGTGGTTAAAACTTACCTTTTTTGGATGTTCTCTTCATGAAAAATGAAAGTGGATCCCTTATGTGAAGTGTTTACAATGAATATACCCACACAAACTTATATTGTATGCCTCTTTACATAATCAACTTGCGCCAAAGATATGTGCTCTCAAAACCCTTGCCATGATGTTTTTCCAAAAAAAATTGTGAGGAACCATTAGAGCAAGAGATTAGACACCTGACCTTGGTTATTAAAATAAATTTATGTAAAAAGATAAACAAATTACATGGGCCTTAAAATTAGCAAGAGATTGACAATGAGATAGAAAGGGGTGGATGTCCCAAAAAAATCTCATATAGCATTCCTTCCATACATTGAAGGAATATCCAACAAGATCCTCAAAATTTTAAGGAGATGAAACACCAAGACTACATTTCTAACAAACAATAATAGTTTCCACAAATATGTAGGTTATTCTATAAGGGATGTATTTTTAAGTTTTGGTAAAATGGGGTTTTGTAAAACAAAGGAGTGTAAATCGGTATTGTTACCTCACTCAAAACCCATGACTACTGAACCTGTCTCACCTTTTATGGATGAGGGGTTAAGTAATAATACTCTTATATTTTTAATGAAGGTGACATTGAAAAATGAGGTTGTATATTTCTTCGTACAAAGTGGAAATGAGTTATGTAGGGAGGAGATGTTACGTTTCACAATGAGCTTCAACAATGGTGAATTAGTGGGGAAGGGAAAGGCCATACAAAACATACAAGTGGTGAAATATTATAAAACAAGTTATTTTCATTAGATATCATACAATAGAGGGCCCATACCATGATAAATTAAGCAATGCACAATAGAGGCTAAATGTGAAATAAAAGTCAAAGAAAAAAAATCCATGTAGAACAAAGTAAAGCTGCCATTTATATCTTTGAATGCATTTCTTCATGGATTTTTTAGAGTCCACTTGTGGATATGTATGTTTTAACAGATACCATGAGTATCCTTGCAAGTGGTAGCCTTAAAAATGGCAAATAATAGTGCATTATAAGTATTAGTACACATAATTAAGGGTGGTCACATAAATTCAAATTAATATAAACACATAATCGATTAATATTATCAATTTAATGTATTTTAATAGATACAAGAGATATAATACTCTATAAAGTTAGTAGTTTCCCCAAAGGTGCAAGTTATGATAGAAGAGATGTAATTTTCTATCTTTTATAAGTGAAAGAGTGTAAATAAATAGTTGCACCTAAGTTGAAACCCATGATCAAAAACCTTGTTTGACATCTTTTGCATGAAGTGTTAACCAACAATAATATCCATAGAGGCCCCTACTATCAGTGCAAAAATGGAGTTTATGTTGGTTTAATTATAAATAAAATATATATTCAAGTTATCTTATGAGAAATGAGAAATTTGAAACATGATTGTAATGGTTATGAATAGAGAAAAAGTTACATAAAGAAATATTTCTACAATACATTGATCACATTTATTTACATAAACATATTATCACATTTATTAATATGAAGCCTCCAAATATTGATATCAACATTTTAAGATTTTATTGATGAATAATTAACAACTTGACAATGAACCAACCATAAAAAATATTAGACCTTCAAGATTGAAAACCATTTGTTTCTTCACATAGACACCATTCATAGGTAGAAAGTGTTTTGTAGACTAATATGTGAGATGCCACTACATCTCTCACATCCATGTATGCTTGCATTAAGTTTGCATATGTTTTAGTTTAACCTACAGTTCCATATCACTTATAACACCAAAAAAATCAATATATTAATTTAAAAATAAATAATGTTTTTAAAGAAAAATGTACCAATTAGGTATTTCATGATAAAAGTAGTGTTGGCATTGTGAAGAAGGGTAAAAATGACCCAAAACTAAACATAGGTTCACCACCACCATATCCAAATTCTTATCCTTTGCTCACTCCATGCAATTTTTTCCAACACAATTTTCACATAGCAGTACCAATTTAACAACATTCTCACCTATATGAGTATGTGCATCTAGATAGGAGACAATTTTGAGTACATTTCCTACAACACGTACATATTATGAACATAACACATACACATTATTTGAATTTATGGCTCGATATACCAATCCATAATGCATACATGTTATAATGCCTGTGTGTTATAACATGTACACTTTATAACACATAATTGTTTTTAGTGTTAGGAAGGTGTACATATTCGTAGCACTAGAAACATGTACAAATTATAATGCATACACATTTTTAAAGCATATTTTTTTTTAAAAACCCCACCCAAAACCCCTAAACATCTCATTCACATTTTTATTTTTTGTTTTTTTTCCATCATGGGATCACATTTTTCTCTGCTTGTTTTGATATCATGTGATGTCTGTTTGGAAAGTTGAAAAACTTACCATGTCAATGATGTTACCATGAAAAGGAGGTACGTGATAAAAAACTAAACCTAATAACCCTAAATTTATATATTTTTTATTTATTTACATTATTTGATTGGTAAATTATATTTTTTAAACATCTCATTCTAGTGCAAGAGGCCACCCTGTTAACCCTCCTCCTAATCCTCTTCCTAACCCTCTACCTAACCCTCCTATCCCTCCTATAATTCCACAAGATGCCCCAGCTAGTTAGGAGAATATATATATATATATATATATATATAGTGGAAAACAAAATTGAAATTGAACAAACAATTAAGAGAATGAGGGACCCCACTTCCACCAACACCCACTACATCTATCTAGCCAATACCCTAGAGTCGATATTAGGTCAAGTTGACTCAATAACGAGTCAAATTAAAAAATGGGTATTGTATAGGGATACATGTAACAATTATTATACTCACAAATTACCAACATAAGAGGTGAATAATAAATATATAACAAAAGATAAAATTTGGTGCCTTATTCATTGACCAAGCCATCGATGCACCATTTTCACTTACCACTAAATTTTTCCCTATCCATCGATGCCAACATAACTTGATTAAATACAATTTTTGGGATCGATGGTGGATGGTGTTTGATTATCCACAAGGTAACAACCATGAGATCCCATTTTATTTTTAAGGAAACTCTACTATGAGTTTGTCCTCAACAAGATTCCAAACTATTTTGACTATGATGAGTTTTAGGGCTGAGGGAAAGGCTATGGGTAGGATTGACCAAGTGTATGTCATACACATCATACAAAGATACTTACCCAAAAAACCACTTCATACTAAGATTCCCTTTGTGATGAAAGATGTCATGGTGATCAAAACTGTACATGCACTTATTTTACGTACTGATACAATCATTCATCATATGAGTAGGTTTTCAGAGATTGATGCTGGAGATACTAAACCTAGTGTTCATACTTGAACCCACCCATATATATATGGGTGGGTTCAAGTATGAACACTAGGTTTAGTATCTCCAGCATCAATCTCTGAAAACCTACTCATATGATGAATGATTGTATCAGTACGTAAAATAAGTGCATGTACAGTTTGGTGGGTTCAAGTATGAACACTAGGTTTAGTATCTCCAACACCAATCTCTGAATATATATATATATATATATATGATGAATGATTGTATCAGTACATAAAATAAGTGCATGTACAGTTTGGTGGGTTCAAGTATGAACACTAGGTTTAGTATCTCCAACACCAATCTCTGTATATATATATATATATATATATATATATATATATATATAATGGTGATATATGCATTGGACCTTTGGATGATGATGGTGGTGATTCATAGGGCTTAGATGATATACTCTTGAGTGATGAGTTTTTTGCACACGTGTTTGGTGTGCACAAGTCAGCCACTAGATGCATGTAGGTATCTTTTATATAATTATTGAAAATTTTTAAATGATATCATGGTAATAAAATGGTGATTGGATGAAGTGAAGTAATAGCCTAAGTGACAATGACAAAGTGTGTAATGTGCTTGTCTTAGTGTGCTTGAAGTTGGCTTGGTTGATCTTCAAATTTGACATGGTTAGAGATGGTCAGGGATGAGTATGGTGATTTTAGCATGTTTAATGGGTCTTATAAGAGGTTTGATAAGATTTTATTTATTATGTGCATGATTGGAATTCATCTGGTAGTCCATTGTTTTCATTTAGACATGTTGGGTCTAGTGGTAAAAAATCTGAGTGGGCAGTTTGATGATGTCATAATTACCAAATGTGAATGAGTCAAGGAGATTTGGTCATATGGTTGTGATCACACTAGTCCCTAGTTATTATGTTACATAATTAAATTCATGCATCGAATTGTGGTCAAATATATGAGGGTGAAAATTTGGCTTTTCAGATAAAATTCACTAAGTTCCCATACCCAAATTTGCATAGTGTTCAA